>JAOPTO010000938.1:0-60961 GCA_033822845.1 Tetrapedia diversipes | reverse complement strand
TGGTAGAAGGCTAGCCCGAGGCTGGAGTTCCGTCAGCTCCAAGGAAGAAGTATCGCAGGATGTACTGGCGGTATTTATTCGGATCCTTGAATCGCGAGGAGGACGGAATTTTAATAGCGCTCTACGATGTTCGATACGGTTGTCCTGGATCCGCTTAAAGCGGACGGCTAGGCTTCGCTTTCCGGTTAGCAAAATAGAGTTTCTAGTGTTGCGGAGAATACCTACCCTTTTTCTTGAAGTAACTTTATCGAGAATCAGGAATATCCTAACGTTGACTCATTCGTACGAGTTCAATTGGTCGTTGTTGAATTTGTACAGTAAATGGAATATGCAAGGACGTGCAAGACTGTGAGATGTTTGAAACGGTTGTCCTGAATCCACTTAAAACGAATGGCTAGGCTTTGTTTTTCAGTTAGCGAAGAAGGGTTTCTGATGTGGAAAATACCTATTCAATTTCTTAAAATAATTTTATTTGAGAATTCTGACATGGCCTCATTCTGAGGAGTTCAATCGACCGTTGTTGAATTTGTACGGGAAATAGAATTTGCAAGGATTGTGCAAGATTGGGAGCGACAATAGAATAGAATACGCTTCTGTCGATCTCTTCTTCGAGGACTCTATTTACTAATGAAACAATTGCACGGACGCATGCTCCTTCTGAGCCTCCCCTAATACCGTACCAAAATACCACCACCCTCTTGCCACCGTTCACTTCTATCTGACGCAAGATACACACTGAAGGAGCTCCCGAACAATTCGCAACGGAAATCCACCCTGCTATATCAAAATCTTGAGAGAATCAAACCGATGTCTTCGGACATTATACACTGATACCTAAACATATAAACCCTCATCTTTCCCAATTTTCACTTCTTTCCATTCCAGAAAGCTATTCCTATCGTTACTTTCATCGCAAAAAAAAAAACAATTCAATTCTCTGTTCACAATTTTCCCAAATTATTACACACACCAGCTGTCACTTATAACGCGTTGGTTTCACCGAGAACATAACAATTATCCAAAGACCACCGTCGATTCGCTAATTTTCAATGACATTCGTCCCCTATCCCTACCAACCCACCAAAGTGTCCGAATATTCACGACCTACAACGCGCACACATGTTCCAGTGTAACGAACGGATATATCTGAATGTACCACGGGATCACGGATTGCCAAAGAAGGGGGATAAGGGGGTTCCTGCAGCGGTGGACCTGCATCGAGGAATCGAGAAGCAAGAAGGCAGCGACGCGAGTGAAAGCGTCGATGTTTGGGTGAATGTGTGCCGGCCGGATAGAGGCAGGGAGGCACGAGGAAAGGCCGATACAATGCTGGCCTCTCCCGCGAGTCGACTTTCCTTGATACATCGCCATTGAGCCATTGTCCGCCTCCCAATGCCCGAACGAAAGACTCCGAGGACGAAAAATTCAATTCAGCTTTTAAATTATTTCTCCCCCCCTCCCCTGCCCGGTCCCTCGTCTCGCCTCGCCCTGTGTCGCGCCACCCCTGCGCGACCGATCTCTTCTTCTCCCTGCCGGCACCAACGACTGCCGGCTCTGTCCGTGAGAGCGGGGGTGGCGGAAGGAAAGAAAAAAAATAACGTCGGTTACGTCGCTCGTCGTCCATTCTGTTGGCGGCGACCGACGACGATTTCGCTACCCCGCGTCCCGTAATCGTAACGAGATCCATTCGTCTCGCCGCGCGTAATGAGACGTTCCCCGGAGAGAAAATGCCACCCCCGGATGCTTGACGCGAGAGAGGCCCGCCGACCGGGGCGGGTTTCAAGATTTTCTGGACACCGTAATCCGTCTGATGATCCGCGTCGAATGAGCGTGGATCGCCGGGTGAATCGACGGCCGTGAGGTTTTGTCCTTCGAGGGTTTCGAGTGGAGGTGTTGAGTCGAACGAGGAAGGGGTTGAGATGTTAGAGATCGAAGAGATTTAAAGTTGTTAGGTTTGAAATTTAAATTCGAGGTTGAAGGGAAGATAGGAATGGAGAATTGATGTATCTAGGTTGGGGTTTGAGTGAAAAATAAAGGGTGGATCGAAGGGTGATTTATTTTGGATATTGTCAAATGATTTGTTCGATGTTTGTTGGAATTTTTGGTAAAATCTTCCGGTCGGTTTGGAAAAGAAACAGGTTCTTGTCCAATTAATATGATCCCCTTAACAAGGCAACGCGCTTTCACAGATTATACCCGGTGAGTTTCAGAGTGTCGAATTTAATCTATTTACGACCTTCCAGCTAGATGGTTTTCGCAGTCATATAACGAGATTCATCCATCTCGCCGAACGTAATGAGACTTTCCACGAGAGAAATGGCTCGGGAATACCCACTCGTCGCGCACACTCGAGGGGACGGCGAAAAAAGCCGCGATCGTATCTACGGGCTCACGAACGAAAGTTTGTTGAGATCTTTAATTATACGATTATCACGGAGAGCTTCGGAAATTATTCAGAAAAATTTCAACTATCTTTTCATCCAACGATCAAACGTTTATTCTGTTGAACGAGATGATTTATAAGATTTTAATATCCTACGGAAATCAAATATAAAACTGCCATTGGTACTTTCTATACGGCAAAATAATATGTCTAAATGAATGAAAGACCAATATTACATTTCATGAATTTATGAAAATTCATACTTCCATAAAAACAACTGAACAGAAACGTGTTTCAGTTTCCAAAAAATACAAAAATCTACCTTCCTCTAGATATTTTACACACTTTTGCACGTTTAAATGATATTAAAAGCGAAGCATTCTTACATATCTTCATTACCATACACACATCACCTCATCCCCTTTTTGAAAAAGAATTCCTTCCTACCTCAATCCAGCCTAGCAAACAAAAAAAAAAAGAAAGAATCCGAACGCACGCCGCACTACTTCAAGCAGCCACTATCCCACCCTCGTCCCCGACACCTCACGTGACACCGTCCAACACAAAGAACCGGTTTTCATCGCCAGAAGCAACCCCCGTGGCACTAAGACTTCCCAGCGCCAGTTTCAGGCCCGCAAGCAAGGTGACCATTGATGCAGGCTACATCATCCTCCTTATCCATCCTCTCCAGCCGTGAGTCTAGCCGAGGGGGTGGCGGGCAGGGGTGGAGGGTGGCGAAGGTTTAGAGTCGGTGCAAGGGCGTCAATTGATGTTGTGCTCGCCAGTACGAGGTACCACGGGCGACAGGGGCGTCGGGCGCCACATTGTTTCAGCACAATATCACCCCCTAACCCCCGAACGCCCCTCTTCCTCGCCCCCTTTCCATCGCCACCTCGGTTCGCAGCGCGACTCGCTCACCCCCCCCTCCCGGCTCCCTCAGCCGGTCGGTGGTGACTAGCAGGGGATCTCTAGAGGACACCCTCCTCTCGCAGCCTCGTTATTTTAATCATCCCCCATTTTATACCCGTAACACGCGGACTATATATAGCAACCCCCGAACACAGCGTGGCTATAGAACCGGAGTCCGTGGTCGACGTCGTAGTCGTCGTCGTCGTCGTCGACGTCGCGCGATTTCAGCCTTTCGCTTTCATAGTTGCCCCGATTTCATCGACGATCGGGAACGCACAGTGCGGCGGAGGGGTCGCCACGAAAGGTGGATCATTAATGGCCGCTACCAGCCGCTGCTGGCAGCCTCTTATCGGGCCCCGGCAGAGGGTGGTACACCTAACCACTGACAATGACAATTAGACCGGGGGAGGCTGCGGCAGAGAAATTCTAATGTCGGGGGAATTACGACTCCGTACGCTGTAATGACGCTTCCGGTGAGATGTTGGAGGATACTTGAAAAATTCTTAGTTTAACCGAACCGCTAGATTAATCGTATTTCATATAATTAAAAATGGATTAGGTGATACGTGTAGTGTACTGTAGTTTGTCTCGAAGTTCAATGAATTACCGATTTATCAAACGTTTAGAATCAATAAATTATTAGTGGGGTGAAGATTAAACATACTCTAAATTTTAGATTGATAAAAATTGGAGGTACTTTAATAAATTATCGTGTTACTGAACGTTAAAAAGATAAGCTAGCGATAAAGGTCTTCTAAATTACCGCCATATTCCGAAGGGTTCGCTCCCTCAAGCTCGAGGCGAGGACGAGTGTTCTCGATCACGGATAGTTAACGAAACTCGATTTTTCCAGCCCTGAAGGACCTCGCCCTCCCTCTTTCCCGGCAACCCTTTTTCCTCTTCCACGGTTATTCTTGCGAGAACCGTCCGTTCGCGTCACCTCCTCCCTGCGTCCCCCTTCTCCCCTCCCCAAGCCATCGTTTTGTCTCCCGTCCCTCTCCCTGCTCTGTTCTTGGTGGGTCCTGGCGGGCGCCCCGCTCCATTATGACATTATGTTCCCGGCATTGTCTACCGATGAATGCCTGAACGTTGGCTACATTGTCGCGGCACATTGAAGCCAACCATACAACACTACGAACGCTAACTCGTTATCGGGCTGATAGGGACGTGGGGTAGCCCGGCTCTCGTAGCAGCGGACGATGTCTACCATTACTGATATTCCACGTTCTCGACGCTGCACGTCCCGTAAACTTATCTTTTATTTTCGAATGATCGATTGAGCCCGTTGTGCGCTCGATGCGGGGACACCCTATAGAAACGAGTACGCTCAATTTGTTTAACTTCTGTCTTTAAGAGTAATTGATACGGTGCGCCTGATCAGAGGTTCTCGAATTGTGGGTCGCAGCTCGTTTCGGGTAAATCGCATGAAATACCCAAGTGTAACGGTAATTTATAAACTCATTTTGAGAGCGTTACTCATCGAAAATTGTTGAACCGACAATTCAAAGTTAATTCAATTAAGGATCACATGATAATTATGATAATTCGATTGTTTGTATCAAATCAGCTTTACATTTTGTCTTCTACCCTCTTCCCGCCAGAAGGGGGTTGCGGAAAGTTACAATTTTCAAAAGTAGGTTACCAATACTAAAGGTTCGAGACTTCTTCCGCTCGATGATCATTGAATAAGTATTGAATACTGGTTGGTACATATAAGGGTTGAGAAATCTTTGGATTAACTTAATGTTAACCAAAGTTTTTGAAATTTGATTCCCTGCGAACCCTTTCGATACTGTACCCGCCACTTATCGCCAACCTCCACACTATACATCGTCGCCCAAATAAATCATAAACGATACTCCCGTCATTCACGCGGAGAATCAAAACTCAACGCTTTCAGCCTCGCACAAACGAGTCGCTCGAGGACATTGTCTTCCGCTATTATTGTGCCAGCCAGCCTAACCTCCCCGTTCGCCCTCGCGTGACTCGCCAACAAGTCAGCCAAGGCAAATCAGCAAGGGAGCAACGCTCTGTCGATCGTGGCGCGGCTCTCCGAGGAGAAAAATCGGAGGCGGAAGTGGCTGGTAGAAAATAGGCTGGTTCGATGAGCAGCCGCGGAAGAAGGGAAAACGGGAAGGGGCGAGGAGGTGGAAGGAACGAAGACGGCGCAGCGGAGAAAAGACAAAGACGGCTTGTTACGCGAGGCAGGACCTTTGTGGATCGGCTTTGTCTTCGCGCTTTATCGTGCGACAATGTCGCGACAATGGCGAGACAATACCGGCATTACGACGGCTACCAGGCGGCACTGAGAGAATGGTTTTCTCTCTCTCTCTTTCTCTCTCTTGCTCGCTCTCTCTGCTCGTTCTCCTTTTCAGGAGCCGGGCAGGAAGGACGCCGAGCGAAAAAATGGGCGTAACAATGGATTTATAATTAGTGGCTTGTACCGCCGCGCTGGCTGCCATTGTTCCTACCCTCTCTCCCTCCCGCTTCGTCTTTTCTGGCCGCTCTCCCTGTCCGCGGAGGCCGAGAAGTTCGTTGAAACGAGCCGAAACTCTTTCGTGCTGCGCCTTTCGTGGCCGTTGCCAGCGTTAATTGACACGGCCAAGAAGCCTTTCTCTCGTCATTGTCGGCCGGTCATTAGATCGCGGATAGACATCCCTCGCTTCCGGGTGACAAGCTTCCTATGCTTTCTCCTTGATCTTCCTCTTTTTCACTTTTTCATTTTGGTAAGAATACGATGAACCAGAACCAACGTGGGATGCTGTTGAAAGAGTAACCGTAGGTTTACCTGTCTTTAACACTATTCCTATCACAACCGGTCAAATGACCGTTTTTAAAATTTCGATTAGAGTTTCATGGATGCAACGTAATTGAATCGCCTTTAAACTTTAGACTTTTTCTCAAATATACGTGTAATACATTTTTCAATATTCACTTGTTTTTTCATTGTTTATTTTTTTGAGAAAAATTTGTAGTCTGTCTTACGTGGAAATGTCGCCGTAGGAATAGGTATACGTGAAGTGTCGATAGGAATAGTGTTAACGACTATTTCCGATTCAAACGATCTTACATTTTTGTAAAAGTTTTATAGAACGAACATGATTTCCATCGAAGCTTCTTTATTTTAATTTATATCGAGTAAAAATTATAATTAAAATCATATTTAATCGTAAAAAGGATGAATAAATTTTCCATACATTTTCGTAGACCTTCTACTGTAATTTTACCGGAAAACAAAGGGTTTAAATCGGTTTCTGTAAAAATTCCTGGAAAATTCCAATCGCGAACCATTACTAAAACACCACCGGCTGATCCGATTTTCACAAATTAGCCGTTCACCCCCGCCCTGCCTCCCTTTCCACCCTCCGTGCGTCGAACAATGGCCAGATAATGCCATTACGTCCCACGTTAACATCCATAATATCGAGCGACAACGATACCAACGGCGGCGTGCAGCCTCGAATGATAAATGTCAGCGTCGAGCCCCGTTCACGGGGTGAACCGTCAGCGGAAGGGAGAGGGGTTTTCTTGGTTAGAACGAGAGGAGACGAGCAGACAGCGACGGGGAGGGGCGGGGGGCGGAAAAAATAAATACGAGCCAGTGGAGCGAACTAAACACCACTAAACGGGGGAAAACTGGGGTAAAACATACGTTTCCGCTTTTCTCCCGTAATACGTCATAAGCGTGCGCGAAAACCAGTCCCCATTGTACGGGCCATTGTGCAGGGATAACGAATGGTTGTTCGTGATCCCGAGCCGCTGACACCACAGCTCTGCTGCGTTCCTCTCTCTCGAGTGTGTGTTTTGATCCCGGGACATTTTTATGCGTTTCAAGGGCCCCCGCGTTCCTTGGTCCTCTTGCTCGAAAATTGAATTTCACGGGGAATCTTGCGATGAGCGATGATGTTCGAGACTCGAAGGTGACTCATTTTCCTGCTTTTAATTGTTTTAAACAATGCCCTGTTACTTTGTGCAATTATTCTTCTATTTAAATTAAGGGTAATTTATATTTTGCCGAGTTCTATTATTATTGTAAAATTGAAAAGAATTACAGAAGTAGCTAGTTTTTTATGTGTATTCATTGATTAAAACTTAAAATATGGAAAGAAATAGTTTAATAAAAGAATTGAAGTAGAATATTTATCGAGAACGAAACGCCCTGGTAGCGGTTAAGTAGAATAAACCCGTGCACAGACAGACACAATACGCGCCTCAACTGTGTCTGACCTAAACGACCCATTCCCCTAATACCACAAGATTCTTCTGAAACCGTACACGCTAGAGCTCCCAAATTTCATTCGCTTGGATCAGATATGTGAAAAACAATAAAAAAGGAATTGTTATAAATCTAATAGCTAATCTACAATATCCTTTAATAAAATATGTTTTATACTACTAAGTTATAAATATGATTTCCGTAGATGAACGTGAGAGATAGTATTCATTTACGACTTCCACAGAAACTAAATTACTTGAACAACATTTTTAAACGATTTTCATGAAAAAAACATTCCCCCCAAAAATCAAATTTTCCATGAAAAAAGGGTAGTTTGCAAAATCGATATATAATGAATCTCCAACCAATTCCTAATTAATCAAGCGTCCCTCAGCTACCCCAAATATCACCTTACCCTAATTACAACACGTCGGAGGGCCCAAGAGGCCAAGTTGACCCGCTCCATTAGCGTTTTGTACCGCTTGGCCGGATAATGTCGACCCACGGAAAGGGGACACGCGTTATCAGAAAGGATCGTTTTGTCCGGCGACAAAATCAGCGAAGAAGCAGGAAGAAGGGACAGGGGGCGTGGATCGGGCGAGGGGGAGGGCCACGTATAGGATTCTGGCGCAAAAAGGAATCGAAGCAACGGAGTAACACATTGTGCTCCGTACAATGGCTGTTTACTGTCTCCACTCCGCGACCTACAATGGCCGCTCGTTCCGCCGTCAGTTTTTGTCGATTGTCGTCCCGTCGTGTGTATACGTAGACAGAGAGACAACGAAGGAGAGGAGGGGCCGGGGAGCTGTCCTGGGAGAGCTTCCGCATAATTTATCAGGTTTGTTTAATCGATCGACCGAAAGGAACGGCGGCCTGGACAGGCGCCTCTTGTTTTTCATCGAGCTCCTTCGATCCTCGTCGGATTTTCTGTTTCCCCAGACTTTGTGTTTTCGCGAAAAAAGATTGAATCCGAAATCGCTTTTGACACGGTTGTGTGATTTTACCCTGCTAAATTAACACTTAGTCGACCTAGTAGGGAAATCTCCAATTTTTTCCTCGACAAAGCAGTGCCATTAATTCTATTTACTTTTGTTATTAGTTGCTCCTAAGCTGATGTTGAATTTATTAAAAATTGTATTTTGGAAAATTTATGAACAGTACCAGTTCAAGACTAACTAATAACAAAAGCAAATAGAATCAATTTCAGCGCTCTGTTGAGGACAAAATGAAAGATCTCCCCATTCGGTCGGCTAAGTGTTAAAATATCCCTATCCAGAATTTTATCTTTCATTCACCAAGATGTATCGAAACTATACGCTCATTATACGAAAACTTATCTATATACTATCTGCTATAACTCTGGATTCAATTAATCTTTCTCCCGAAATAAAAATATCAGCTATTAATTCTCGAAGAAGATATTTAAAAATAAGAAATTACGTTTTCTTTGATAAGAAAACATGTTCGCCGACCAATTAACAGCGGGTATTAGAAAACGGAGGCACTCTTAGTCGAGTGTTATCGAATCTACACGACACGATGCCGAGCACAGTTTATTACTGTATCAAACCTTCCGTTTCCATTTTCCGGTCTCGCGCAGCGGACGCGATTTTCGAGCCCGGGAATATGTATTCCCCTCGTTCCTTTTCGCCGAGGCATCGTCAAGGTAACAGCACGGTTTCCTGCTCACTGATCGCCGACAAAAGTGTACGTCGAGAGAACCCCTTTTCGACAACGATCCGGTAAACGACGAATCGGCTTCCTCGACAATACGGTTGTCACGGGTTTCATGGGATTAACATTTGTTAATATCACGCGGTTTTTTCAGAGGAAACGGAAGAAAAGAGAGAAAAAGGGAAACGGGATCGGGGCGGGGAAAAAAATGCAACTGCCGTCTGTTCCATAGAAATTCCCCTTTCCTCGTCGATGCCTTCGACGCGTTGCAAATGGCGCTTGTAAGAAACATAAATGCCGCAGGATGTGTATTTACGGAAGTTGTTTCGCGTATCGGATGTTGAGAGTAACGGAGGTATTGTGTGCTTGGGTATAATATAATTTATGAAAGATGTATCACGTAAATTAAAAGAGATTTAATGCGAAGCAAGTATTACTGTTGGACAATTTTAAATTCTACACCACTTCGTTGTTAATAAGCATAAGAAATGCTGAACTCCCTGTGCAATTGTTTTTACAATATTAATCTCCTTAGAATCTGATTCGTTAATAAAAACAAAAAATAAAAAGAAAAAGAAGGAGTTCAAACAATGTAAAAAAATATTTACCCATCAAAATTGTCGCTCTATCTTTCATAAACACGTGTCAGTGTTCCTCGAAGGAGGTTAAACACAGAAATATCTACGAACATTTTAAAACACCTTCCCTTGCACGTGTACATAAATTTCTGTAGGATCTCCTTTCGAGCACTAACTTTCCCAACCACGATTCCAAAAAAATGAGGGAAAGAGGCACGAAAAAAGACACAAATCATGCACGAAACAATCCAAACAATACCACGTGTCATAGGTACGTTCAGGAATTCAATTTAAACGGCTGTTGAACCCCGTCAGAATTAGCCGGGACAATGAATAATCCAGATTGGGAATGATGAATCGTGCCTCTGGCTGGACTGTTCGTTTCCAACCAAAGGGGATCCGTATAAAGATGTTGCATCCGCATTCTTCACGGCTGCTCCGTGTAATTCATATCGCGATTGTGCCACGGACAACGAACAGACTCCCCCTCCCTCCCTTCTTTTTCTCTCTTTCTCTACGCTTACGGTCACGTGCACGTGTCTAATGTCCCTATTCCGGCCCATATGTATAATGTCCGTATTCCGATTAGCGTGCACGTGTAATATGGGCGCAGCGTGTCGCTACGCGTGGGTGTGGATTGTAATCACCTGAATACCTGCTCTATCGGAAGATCTCGGTCCAGTGGGCGCATCTGGATCGCGATACGTACCTGCGCCCTCCCACCCCCCTTCTGTTTTGCTTATCGATACCTTGGAGATGTCACGGATTTTTTTTCCTTTTTTTATTCTCGTTTTTCCCTGCTCCTTTTTTCGTGCGGAGTATGTAACGTGGAGGTGGTTCATGAATGAATGGGACCGTGTTTCGTGTAGATGAATGGATACTAACTTGGAAAAGATAAAGAAGAGGGTTGTGGTATTTGCTAGCTTTTCAACTCACTTTTAATCATGAATGCAGTGGGGTAATTTGAGGAGGTATTTGATAAATCTGAAAGGGTACTTTCACCGAAGCTTAAATAGTCAGATTATTATCTTCCTTACTTTTGTACATAGTTTAATAACAGTTTCTCGATCGAGACATAAATTCACCCTTTAGTTCTGCACTTTTCGACGACACAGATATTTCACAGCAGTTGGTGTCGGACGTTGGTGGTCTTTTTGAGGTTTCGAGCTCAAAAAGACCACCGACACAATACATCTGAAATCTTTTTGGCTGAGCAAAGAAAATTAATTAGTTATCCTCGTTAAAATAATATCAAAGCCCTCTGAAGCTCCGAAAATTTCACTGTCAGGGAGTTTCGCCTCGCTAAATCATCGCATCAATGTTTCGCAGTAAACCATGAGGAGTACAGTGAATGATTTTTCTTCTCCCAAACAAACGAACGCAAAACTCCTCGGCCACGTGGCGACGAGCGACTTTTGGCCCCATTAGCGCGATCGTCTTGCAATGAGCCGCGACGTGCGCCCGCTAATACACGACAACGCGCTGTCATCCGTGAAACGTTGAATCGCTGTTAACCTCCCTCTCCTCGTGGCGGAGTGGCGAGGGTGAGCCCCGTGGCGTTTCGCGTAATGGATGACGACGGGGGAACCGGAAGGGTGGATCAGCAATATGATTCGACCTGTCAACGAGCTCGTAACCTTTTCGCTAAACTGTTCTCTCTGCGGTTGGACAGATTATTCGGTGATCCTGAGAGATGATGGAGTTGCTTTTGGGGAAAAATGTTAACTTCAGTTTCTGGTTTCAAGGAAAATTAAAGGAAAATTATATTTCAACATAAATAAATTCAGGTATAGTGTGGGATACTTTTAGAGAGTGGCAATTTTGAAATACAGTTCGAATATAGTGGAATAAAATAAACTAAACTTATATGCACATTGATAATTAATAATAAATAATAACATAATTATTTTATTGATAATAAAAATGAATATCATTAATATTAATAATAAAATTTAACACTTTCGTCGCCCAGCGTGATTCGACTGAGTTTCTCGCTGGGCCCAAATCCGATTGCATATAAAATTGGGGTAAACAAACATAAAGACAGCAAAAGTTTTAATTTTTTATTTTTATTTTATGTATTTTATATTTATGTGTATTATACTTCAATACTTATTCCATTGAATTTCTCTCAAAATTCCAATTTAAAATCCTGTTTAACTTTAAGAAAAAGATCGTCACCCAAATATGGGTGACGTGGCGACGAACGTGTTAAAGATAAGGTGACGTCACAACTTGAAGATATTTTTCCTCAATCTCAACCTAGCTTAAAGGGTTAAAGTGCAAATCACAAATCAAAGTTTCCATTGCGACACGATAACACCTCCGAATCCCATTGGACGACACGTATCCAAACATGTTGCATTAATAGAGACATTTCCTCCTCGAAAAAATCTCGAAACGGTTAGGGACGACGCTGCGAAGGCCTCGTAGAGACCCTCGTTGCCATTGCGCGCAAGAAACGAGCCCTTTAATTCGATTGATAATAAATGTTTGCGTTTTACATGTACAACCCGAGCGTGCCGGATGTGTGGCATGTGGCAAGGCCAGTATTTGTTCAGGCACGAACGGCAAATAGAAGGCCCCCCGGTTTTTGTCGCGCGTACCCGCGTCCATATATTGTATTTTCGCATACGCCGCGCGCCGCGGTGACGTAAGAGCGACGCCTGTTTCAAAGGGTGGCGCGGTTGAAACGGTAACATATTTCCTTTGCCTCGAAGTGGTCGCCTCGAGGGCCTATCATGAGAGCGCGATTTGAGTGGAGGGTAAGAGGGATACGCTGTGTGTAACTAAGTTTACTTTCCGAACGGTTTACAATGGCATGAAGATGGGTGTATCTCGTACTTAACGGCGAATCGATTTCGAAGCAGATTGAAAGAACTATAGAAGCAGTCTCTCGATATTACTTATCATCCTACAATTCTATGATACTTATTATTTTATTCCACTATTTTATCTATCGTAAAATCAGTTGTAAGAAAAGGTACAGCTGCTGAATTTTTAATAAAAGACATCCTTCGAGTTACAATAAAGTGACAACGTGCGAAAGTCTGAAATAATCGCATGCGTTCCCTTTAATTTGCATAATACTATAACGTCGATTTCGAAGAATAATTGATAAGTAAAAAATGCCTGATCTATCGATGCAATTTTTACGAAAATTCCCCCTCTCAATCGCCCACAGTGTCCCGTATCATCCCTGTAACCAGCCCTCAAAGCCTCCCTTTCTATCGCATCTCCTCGTAGGTGCAAGCGTTGCATATTGAAGCGCACGGCAGTCACGCGGGAAGAGATAGGAGTCGGGAGAGGAAGGAGGATATAGAGCACCCTCGAGCCAGCACCCAGGAACTCGCGTAAACTCGCCGAAATGTACTCGTTCATTTCCATACATGCCAGCAGCACGCGCTCCTCTGTATAACCGGCGCGCCGAGCGCATTCAACGCTCTCGAACGCGTTTCTGTAACTTCCCCGCGTAACAAGACGCGTCTCGGCCTCCAGGATCCTCGAGGAGTCCTACGGGATCCCTCCGGAGACAATCGGGACCGCCATGAAGTCGACAAAGGCCTCCAAGAACCATAGAGCCAAGCCTCTGTTCGGACGTAACGAAACCTTAGAGCTTAGCTTCCGGTTCCTCGCCGCTGTTGTTCGCGCTAGCAACGTTTCCGGTCGCTCGGAGATGATCGTTGGATCGTGGTCTCGTAGACGAATGGTTTGTTTCTGGTTCGAGACAGGCTCCAAAGGGTTGCATCGATTGGAAAGCAACGTTCTGTGTTTTAAACGGAAACGCTGTTGCGATGTTTGTTTCCCGGTCCGAGACAGGATTTACCGATAGCTTCCGGCGAATATTACCGTCATCCGAATCGTGAATCGGTTCGTGTGCTTGGGGCACTGTGGGAAGTTCGGTGTTTGCGTAGAATCTTCGAACGGTTAGAACTGGAGACAGTTTGACGATGATTTAGGGTTGCTTTTAGGGTACAATGCAGGGTCTTCGGATGGGACTTTAATTTGGTTTAACTTTCTTTATTTAGCTTGGATATTGTTAGACAATTTTATTCTATTCTTTATCGTAACTTTACGCTATGAAGATGGTACTGTACACCGCACGTGATCGAAACGAGAAGTGAAGTGCGGTGACAGGACATTGCCCAAGATAATACGCTAATTAAACGACCACGTGACTAAAGCGAATATATATTATAGTTAACAGATGTCGCGATTAGTCTATTAATAGCATTAAAGCATTGAATAGTACTTGACCTAATAAGGGAGTATTCACGTAAACCAATGCTTTTGAGACCTTTTGAGGCATCGTGCATTCGATCGTATTTTAAGAAACTTACTCGTAAGGGTTGATTGTCCAAGAACTAAAATACCTCGAGCCGACTAAAGGGAACTCGAAGAAAAATCAGTTTTCGGAATGAGACGCTTTCTCGTCGACAACGTTCGAAAGCGTACTCGCAACAGAGCTCCCTCCACTCCATCCTCGTTGCATCGAAACACCATAGGAACAACGGCGTATCACTTCTTTGCGATTTACCGCTAACGAGCTCGATTTTAAAGAACGGTCGCCAAAAAGCGGGGAATAAACCGATTGTGCATCGTTGTATCGTGACAATTCAGAGTCGACGAGTGCAAACGAGGTTCGCGCGAGGACGCACGTTGAGAAAGACAGAGAAAGAGCTTCCTCGTTTCTCTCGTCTACGAGATCCGTTCGAGTGCAGGGCGGAAACATCGGCCACGCATCTACGCCGATTTCGTTCACGAGTAGCGACATGGACGAAAGAAAGGCGAAGGGCGTGGAAAAGCGGGACACACGCTTTCTGTTCAGTGAAATTAGAAGTGCGCCCCGTCCTCATCTGAAAGCAAATAGCACTCGAGCCACGCTCCTTTTCAGGAACAATGGAAATGTTAAGCTAACAGCGACCGGCAATTGACACAAGTGCCGCCCGCGACTCCGCTCTCTTTATCCGTGGAAAACTTTTTCCAGTGCCTGTGTTTTTCTCCGCTCTCCCACTCTCCCTCTCTCCCTTTCCGTCTCTCTTTTTGTCCCACCCCGCCCGCTCTTCATTTTCCTGCTGCTCTTCTCTTCCTCCTCCTCCTCCTCTCTCCCTCCTTGACAACCCTCTTTCACCTGCAGTCGAGTCTTGCGTTTCCCTCTCTCCCCACCACGGTTCGTTGGTTGGTTCGTTCGTTCGTGCTTCTCTCCTGCTTCAATTCCTCTTTTTTTCTCGTCTTTTGTCTCCCCCTTTTCTTCTCTCTCCATTCACCCTTTGTCTCCCCGGCTTTCTCGTTCTGTTTCCAGCGTTCCCTGTGTCCTGTTCCCTCTGTCTTCCCGCCCACCCCTCTCCCGCTGCTCCATCCCTCGTCCACCTACACACGCCGTCCTGCTACGTTTCTCTCTTGTTCCCGCTATTTTTTTTTTTTTCTGTCTGTGCACGCTCGTGCGTGCACGCGGGTTCGATGCACTTTGCGCGCGAACCGCTCTCCCGCAAACTGTTATTATGGCAGGTGTGCTTCCGCTCGCGAATGGACGCGGTCGATGCCTTGGACTCGCTGACGACATCGATGCGAGAAACTATTCTTGGAGGAGACACCGACGGGAGGGCGTCTTTGAATGTCGAAAGATTCGTGCATGCAAAAATATTCGTGCGAAAGAAGATTTAAAACAGTTTATTCTTAACGTTAGATTTACGGACATTTCTTGTACATCTATTTCTAATATTCATGTATTAAAGGATAGGTATACATGAAAAAGAATTTGAAATTGCAGAACTGAGAGGGAAATAGATTTGGGTATATCTGTATCGCTCCATCGATAAAACTGAGCAAAACTTGCCAGGAACAATAGTAATTATTTCTGCAAATTTTACTCAGGAAGTCTGAAACCCGTCAAATTGACGGATCCCGTAAACCTAGTGTTAAATTAGACATATTTTGGAAGAATTGTAGAAAAGGCAGTGCATAGTTCAACGAATAACAAAATAGGTGTATTAAAATATAGGAATGTGAATTAACATACTAATAATCACATAAATAATTAAGATCTTATTTATTATTCTCATAAGCAATATCGATGATCAACGTCACTTTTCCGAGCAACATTATTTTCGATTTTTAATCAAAAGAAACTACAACTTTACGGAATAAATTGCACCCTTTTCGGTTACACCCTCCAACGATCCCTTTTCCACGGGAAAGTTCTTCAATTTACAACAAGCGTAAAACAGAAGTTACATCTCGAACGATAGCCCGGGAAAGTAATAACGTCGAATTAAATCACTTTTTCCGGAACGTCCGTTGCAAAGGAGTCAAGAGAACTCTGTCTCTTGACGAGAAACAGAGTTCCTCGTCCCTTTTTTTTCTCATACCTTTTGCGAATCACGCGTTCGCGTTTCGTAATCGTTGCAAAAGATCAAAGGATGCAGCGGACTTAATCTCGTAACACCGTTCGCGCCTCCCGATCACAGTCGCGTCCGCGCGGCCCCTTGCACTTCCGGTTCGAACCGGCCCCGGCCTTTGTCGCGGAAACTCGCAGAAGCTGGAACGTCGTTAAAAAACTCGGACGTAACGTCTTCCTCGAACCGAGAAGATCCTTTCTTCCCACCCCTTTTCTTCTTTCCCTCGTTTCTCTGCTGCTTTCCAACCCCCACTCTCTTCCACGTCTCTTCCGTTGTCTTCAAGACCGATCCCTTTATCTCGGAGGCCCTTTTCTTGATCGCTTTCTTGCGCGAGATTGCTCGACGTATTGACCGAGTGTTCGTCTCGTGTGCTGTTACTCGTGGGTATTGTTCGGTGAACACATTGTGGCGCTGCAAATTGGGGATGCGTTTGCTGGGTGACGTTGATCGCGGATTGATCGATCAAAAATTGTGATCGATTGTTAATATGAATTGTTGGCAGCTAAACAAAGATTTGTTTTACCTCTTAAATATAAAATGATACCTACTTCCATCTAAATATTTCATATATTTTTGCACACGATGTGCATTCAATACCTTTTACCCTTTTTTTACCTTTTACCACATTTAAATGCCGCGTAAATGCATAAATATCCACGGTCTAATTATTATTAGAATCTACCCTAAGAATTATATTAGAAAAAATGCAAAGGATGATAGAACAGAGAATTGCATTCTAAAGAATATAAAATTAAGGTAAGGGGTAAGGTTTATCATCCCCTTTGTTAGAATTAAAAGATCTCGATGGAACCAGTGACCACCTAAACACATTCAAATAAGAAACTAAACAAAAAGAAATTGACAACCCTCTCTTCTATTTCCAACATCGTATCTGAAATTACCCCATCCATAGAATTATTAACAGCTAGACACCCCATCGACCGCCACCATTTATCACCACGCCCCTAAACTTCGCCAAACTCCAACAAGCCCATAACGTCTACGCATTTCCATTTAGCTGTTACTCCTGGGAAAGACTCGATTGTGCCTCCTGTTCTTAAATCACGATCCACACGGCTGTTCGCCGTCATCCACCCCACGAATCCACCCCATTCTCGGTATCTTCCGCGACACAATGGCCACCTCGTATGACGAGCGGGGGATGACACTTTAAATTTAATTCGAACGCGACATTGCGACACCACCGTCATCTTGGTCTTCGTCCCTTCGCGAGATGCACCAGTTTAGAGCCCCTTCTCGCCCCTTTGTCGCTCTCGTAATTCACCCCGACGCCCCCCCCCGTTCTTCTTTCTCACCTCTACCATCGGTTCGCGGGGGCGGCGACGAATTTCCGCTTGTGTTTGCCTTCCGGCGGAGGAGAGGAGGCTTCGGTGTCGCGAGGCGACGCGATTCTGTTACATAAATATTGGCTCGATTTCGGTGTACACACCTTTTACCGGCCCTCCATTCGGGCCCAGGGATTTTCCAGCAACCACCCTGGATCCCGTTGAGAGCTGTTTAATGTCACACGGGGTAATTCGAACCGAAGAAACGCCACCGACCGATCTGGAGATTGATTTTTATTTTAACGCCCACTGGAAAGCTAGCTCCCGTGGGGAAGAAGAAATTGACGGAAAATTTGCGATCACTCGTAGGAGGAACGCTCCAGTGTTTTCAGGAAGGGAAATTGTAACTTGGAAAGTTGGTTGAATGAATATTGCAATATTGAAAGTTGATAGGGTATTGGTAAAATCTTTAATGAAACGCTTGGGAAAATAGGAATTGGAAACTATCAGTTTGTAACTGTGACAAGCATACGAGCTTTTGGAAAGAGGAAGTGTTGAATGAATATTGAGGTATCACAAGTTAACAGAAAATTAGTATAATCCCTGGTGGAACGCTCCTATCTCTTTGAAACTGTGGCAAGCATTTATGCTTTTGAAAAGAGAAGGTATTGAGTGAATATTGAAGTATCGCAAGTTAACAGAAAATTAGTAGAATCCCTAGTGGAACGCTCTTTGCAAAATAAGGGTTGAGAACTATTGCTTTGTAATTCTGGTTATTTTTTATGTTTAAAGGAATACACGTACAAGAAGTTAGGAATATAAAATACAGAAATACTGTTGCCGTAGAAGAATCATAATTCTAAAGCCGATTCCGTTACGAACGTCTTTATCTCGCAACACTGACACGGCAATGCGTGTTTCCTCCGCCCCGAAAGTCGTTCTTCCCTCTCGCATCTTCCCGCGTCGCACCCGAACGCATTAATTCTTCGTTTTTTTTCCTCCCCTCGCGCCGTCGCGCAGAAGAAGACTCCTCTTACCCTTCGCACTGTCGCAGAATCCGCGCACGCACGTTGCACCACCGGTGCTCCACAATGCCGCCTCTGTATTTATGACAGAGGCGAATAGAGAGCTCAGCGTCGCGAACGTCGATTCCACGGCAGGGGGGCATGATCGGAAGCGCATAAAGGGACGGGAAAGGAACTCGTAAATCGCGAACAGACAATGGATCGAACGTGTCGTTGCACCGGCTGCCCCGTCCGCGACCTCCTGGCCCATTTTCACCCCGTTTCCTACAAGACTACAGACATCTTTACGACGTGAATTTATAACCGACGATTGTCTATACGGCCCGTCCCGGTGGAAAAGAAAAAATCTCCCAGTTCCACGGGGGTTGTTCGATCTGGTTCGATCTCGATGTAGAGGAGAACCGCCCCGAGCGTCACGGCCGATTTATAGGCCGGGCGGAAAAGGGGTTCGAGGATCTAACGAGAATCGTATGCACGCTTTATTACCATATCATTGCGTCTCGTCGAAGCGCCTCGTACGCGTGTTCCTGGCGGGACCGTGAACAGGGGGTAAACAGCATCTGCTTGAAGGATGCTCTTCCACTTTCCTCTTTTTTTTTTTTGTTGACTTCACTCAGAATAATCTTGGTTGAGTAAAGAAAAGGATATTCGTAGGCAACAGTGTTTTAATATAAATATTATAAGACACGTTGGAATAATGTTCACGTTTGACTAGACAAAATTAAATTTGAACTATGTTTGGGTTAGGTTCATGTATAATGTAAAATTTTTAGGCGATTGTATTTTAATATAAATATTATAAGAAACTTAGGAAGAATGTTCACGTTTGACTGGACAAAATTAAATTTGAACTATGTTCGGGTTAGGTTCATGTATAATGTGAAATTTGTAGGCGACAGTGTTTTAATATAAATATTATAAGAAAGGTAGGGAGAATGTTCACGCTGGACTGGACAAGATTACATTTGAACTATGTTCAGGTTAGGTTCATGTATAATATAAGTTCTCGTTAAAATTTATAAACGCGAAAAGAATTTACGGCGCGTAGTCAAGTAGGATTAAATCGAATCAGGGGATGAAATTGATTGGCTTTCTGAAGTCTACGAGATAAAATGGCTTATGACTTGGAGTAAGATTGGTAACTGGATAATCTACCGATCGAGTGGCAAATTTTGAGAGCCTCGGCTCGTAAATTTGCCCTGAAAGTACTCGTCAGTGTCCCCGTTTCGTGTAAACGCTCGTTAATTAGAATTAGGGGAAGCCAACGGCAGTCGCGCGCTGTAAATCCTCATTAAGTCCGTAATAATTTCCAGAAACTCTGTTCCCGGGGCTCTCTCGATCGCTTTAAGCCGGCGCGATTCTTAGGAACAATCGCACCAATCACAGCGCTCCCCGTTTATCCACCCTCCCTCGCCGCACGCATTACCCTTCGCCTTTTGTCGCCCTCCTAACAATATTTCTCGGGTAATCACATCCGCGATTCACTTATGGCCGCGTTCACGTCCTCATAATCAGCCATCAGACCAACCGCAGTCTCTCTACCCCTTTCCATCGCCTCCTTCGCCTTATTCTTCTACCCCTTTTTCACGCCACCGCTTATTCGTTCTACCGTCATTGTGAGATAATTTTATTAATTCGTTAAACACTCTTTATTACACATATTCTTTCGATTTCTGGGAAATCGATGGATTCCAGAAACCTTGGAATCATCGATAGAAAATAGTTTGGGGATGTTTCCGGGAGAATTTTTCCGGTAAGCAATCGATATGTTTAACTTGTATTAATCCTTGCACAATTCTTATTTTAATTTGTGCCTCGTCTTCTGGTTTCCACAAGGGATGAAAAATTTTACCGATACAAAATTTCTGCACAGTTTCGTCAATCTCTTTCTACCATAATACACAAGTTCACCAATTAATCTGCACATATCTTACGACTCATACTTTTCTTCCTTCGTTCAACCCTTTCCTCTGACCCATCAATTTATATCACTTTTCACTTAACACCACTTTTAATCCAAACTCAGCTCTGTCGCAAACGTGCGTAAACGCGTACACAAACTTCCACCTCGTTCGACTTCCTGTTTCCTCCACCCTCCCGCCGCACCATCGACTTTTTTTTTTATTTATACCAGGAATACGGTTAAACGAGAAGCCTGCAGCGGGACCGACTTTGTTCACGTAACGAGATTATCGCCCGAAGTGGCTGTTTCTCGCACTGGCCAGCATTCATCCGTAATATTGCCCATAATATACTTCCACCCTCTTAAGCGGCCACGGTTAAGGCTACAAAGCGGCTTACCCGCGGCTTTGCCTTTCAGCCTGGAATCTCGAGAGCGCCTACATTCCGGGGATAACCAGCGTGTACCGCGCCGTTCCACTTTTGAAAGGGCCCATTCGCGTGCACGGGTCAGTGTTTGACGCAGGGCCGCTAATCGAGAGGCCGCCTTTCAAGCTGCTCGTATCACCGATACCCCACGCGAGAGGGAAAACCCTAGGGCGAAAAAGAGGTGTCCCCCTCTGTACTTGTGAATTGATCGGATTGCAACATAAAATTAAATTTCACCGCTTCTCTCTTGTATCCTCGACATACATTCACACACCACTACAGATTTCCGTATTTCTGTTCCTACCTTGGAATTATATTGTTCTTTTTTGAATTCCAGTTTCGATAAGGGACCCGTATAATTGAATTCGTCCAATAATTGTTACGAGAAATACTTTGGTTTAGATATTTTGGATTACAGTTAAGCATTATTTAGGAACTTGAATGGAACTTGAACTGATGTGATAAATTTTTATAGTGGAAGTTTGGGACCAGTTTTCATGGAGATAATAGAACGTTTATCACAATGGAACGTATTTATCGGCGATTTATTAGCGCTATGTTACGTGTTCGTTGGTAATACAGACAGCGGATGATCAGGTTTATAACGTAAGTTATAGTCGTCGGGTTTATACGCCACGACTTAGGATGATAATTCAATGTATACGAGTATCCTACATTATTGCCTCAGGCGAGTGTGCTACTGATCTCGTATAATGAACCCTGACATCGATAAAAAAAAACACCTCGAAATTCATTCTCAGACATTTTAAACCTCTAGTTCCCCTTACTGACAATTATAACCGATTGACACATTTCTCGTTCCAAAAATATTCGTCCCGGCCCCTCGCTTAAAACCAACAGAACTTGACGAAACCAACAGAACGCTGTAAGGGGTATCAAAAACCCTCGAACGCCTCTCAGGTGCAATTAAAGGGAGCCTTTTATAAAAATAAAATCCTCTTTTTTCCGCACAGCGAGCCGTGGCTCCCATTAGAAACACACGAACGATCAGAGCACAATACACGGAAAGCCCGGGGGTTGTAACCCCTGCCCACCCCCCACCCCCTTGGATAAGTGGCTGTTCAACGTGCTCCGCGTTGGCCAAGAAGTTCACCCTCTCCTGGGGTGGGCCACGAATTCGCGAAAAATCGTCCACCGTGTCTAAAAGCCGCCCACCCCCTTGCCACCCCTTACGATCCGCGCGTATCCAGAGTCGTAGTCGCGAGCAGCCGAAAGTCGGGGTGGCGCGTGCTGCCACCGCCCCGTAATGTGTATATTATGTTAACAAATAAGTGGTCGCGGTAATAAAAGCCGGGAGGGGTTGCGTTCACCCTTCCCCGCCTGGTAATGTATGCGCGGGACGTCTTGAACAATATTCCAGCGACTCTCCGGCTGATATATAATGCCCCGTATAAATAATAACGTCTTTGCTCGCCACCCTCCCTCGTCCCAGATTTCCACCGCCCCCTCCCGCTCTCGCCCTTCCACCCTCTGTCATCGTCCCTCTCCGGCTCTGCCGTTTCTTTGTTCGGATTTCGAGAGGAGAGAAAAGGACAGCGGAGGCGGACGGGGTGATGGAAGGGGTAGAGGGGGTTGACAGGGACGGGGGTGGATGCGAGACTGAAATATGTACAAAGTTGCGGCTCCTTGTTATGAGCGGTGATAAATTACGCCGAGATGGAAGGAGAGGAAGCTCGTACGAGGGTAGAAGATGGAAGATCGGGAAGATGGGGTGGCGAGGGGAGAGAAGGAACGAGACAGAAGGTGGAGAGGACAGGAACAGAGCAAATGAGAAAGATGGGAAAATGTGAGCGACGAGCCGAGGAGGGTGGCCGGAGGAGGGTTCCATTATAAGTATACGCGGATATAGCGGTTGCAGGCAGAAGAATGGACTGTGTCGCGTGTTTCGGTAATTTTTCACGGACAATGCGACGGCGGCTTCGGGACGACCCACATACGGTGATTTTATGCAGATCAAGGATGCCGTGTATAAAAGTCCGATTATCCGTGGAACGAATGAGCTTGCGGGGGACGGTCGATTGAATCGGATTGCTGGGGAAACAACCACTCGTCTTTGGTTTCTTATAGATGCTGTTTAAATCATTCGACAGAAGTTCAGGCCATAACGTTTCGATTCTCCAGTTCCGCGTTATTTTTTTGCTATTCCCTATGAGTTTGAACTTTCAGAATCCTTTTCCAAACGCAATACAATTGTGTGCATTTTAAGATTCAATTATCTTAATATATTTCATGTATTTAAAATTTGCAGCTAAAAATAACTAGAGAAACCCTTCAGAAAACACTTCTCCATCGCCATAAGGGTCATGCTTATAGATTGGAAACCAGGTCCCTAAACTTCGACAGAACTCTAACAAAATTCAACTAACAAGTTCAAACACGTGTTTTCAATTTTTTTGAAAATCACAAACTGTGATCCAGGAAGAGGAAACATCCAAGAAAAGGGTTAATAATCGCAATTACCAGGGGCAATAAGCAAGCGTTATGTTGGTCCCCGTTAATCAGGTATCAGCTGTGGTCTTCGGCGAGCCGACACCGGTGATTAGATCGATTCAAGGATAAATCGATTCAGTGATTCTTTGATCAGCACCTGGCTGCCAGGAGTGCGCCGAATTCTTCATTAGGCCGGCTTTCCATCTCGTCATCGTCTCTTCATCCTATCCTCGCGATCGATTCTGCACGGTCATCCCGTGCTCGTCCTTCGCCTCTGCTTTTCTATCCACTCGAACGGGTCGCTTCTTAAATCATATATCCCCGTGTCTCCCGCGACACGGTTCGTTGCTTCCAATCAGGAATCCGTGAGAAAGAATGCCAGGATCGAGGGGGTGGAATGGAAGGACCAAGCAAAGCATTTTGATTCGACGATCCAGTGGTCGAATTCGATTCATTCTATCTAACTGTCGAGAAACTTACAGCTCTTTCTGTGTATACTCTAGGGGTGTGCCGCTGCCCAAAATTACGGGCCGGGTGGGTTCAGATTGAGTCGGGTAACAACCTGAAATTTAAACTCAGGTACCCGAAAATCTTTGATACCCGATTTCAAGTTCAGGTACCTAAACAGTTTTGTGTCTGGTTTAAATTTCGAATACTAGATTTCACGACTTTGGTACAGCTTGTGGTACCTGACAATTTTTAGTACCCGATTTAAACTTCAGGTACTTAAAAAAGTTTTGCATTTGATTTAAATTTCGAGTGCTATATTTCACAACTTTAATACAGCTTTGAGTACCTGACAATTTTTAGTACCCGATTTCAACTTCAGGTACCTAAAAAAAATGCTGCGCCTGCTTTAAAATTCGGGTACTAGATTTCACGACTTTGATACAGCTTTGAGTAGCTGATAATTTTTAGTACCCGATTTCAACTTTGTGTATTCGATATGAACGTCAGATACACGAGACCGTTCGATACCGAATTCAACTTCAGGTACCCGAAATTCTAGGGTACCGCAGTGTTACAAACTTTCGTGTTCCAACGCGACCCGTAATTTTGAATACCCGCAAACCTCTATTATTATTTGAATACTTTTAGAGAGCCTCGGTTTCATACTTTCGGCTATTGATGCACGTAGTTCCCCTATAGCGAAGTTCCGAATCGGTGTCGAGGTTCGTTTGTTCCGTTTTTGTTCGCCAGCTCGCTTTCTTCCCGTCGCCGAAACTCCGCAATTAATTCGCCTGGGATTCCGTCGCCTGATTATTCCGACGACACCGGTTTCGGTTCACGATTGGATGGATGGCCTCTGACCTCGGAGGAATTCCCCGCGGAGGAACGGAGAGCTCAGCCTCGCGTGGAAAAAATCGCGGGAACGATTGAATGAGGCCCTCTCCGCAGACTGTGAAGGATTCAATGCGCATTCTGGCCGGGCGCATATGTGAAACGAGGCTGCGGATGATAATGGCAAAAGTAGCGAGTTCGCGCGCACACCGACCGACGAATGTGTGACACGAAAAAAAAAGAAGGAAACACAAAGACAAAAGCTGCTTTCCCGTTTGCTGTATAGTGTATGATAGATATGTGTTCGCGTATTTCTTCGCTTTTTTGTTCGCGTGCGCGCAGGCACGGTGGACGGGGCAATAGCGTAATTGAAAGTTAACGTTAAGATTCGCCATTCGGTTTTCATTATTACTGTGAATTAGAGTGAATCTCTGCGTTTTCTCGAGATTTGAATTAGAATGTTCATACTGTTTCATACTGAATATTCAAATACCCAATCAATTTTTTTTACAGGGAACTTAGTTAATTTTTTCTTTGGGTAATTTCAAAAGTAAAAGGATGGTCGAAAATTAACGAGTCATTAGTAAAATATAAATTGAAGTATAAACTTAAGCAAGAAGTAAAAGGTAGTAGAATTAACATTTTCATAACAAAGGAAGAAAAGTATAACATTAGGGGATTTTCACGGTGGTCATAATAACCAATTTGTAATTTTTCACAATGAGTTCGTAAATTCACTATGGCACACTTTCACAAACTTAACTATGATTTTCCTTAAAATATACAAATAAAAATCTGCTTGTTTTGTATTGTTAAATATTTTTCGTATGTAATCTTCAATTCGATTTCTTTGCTTCAAACAAGTATATTTAAAATCGTGGATGGTTCTATTGTTAAAATTTTTCGTCTAACCTTAGGTTAATCTTCTTACCTTTAGATTTCCGGTGTATGAATATTCGAATGATAGATGAGAGAAAATATTTCCACGAGAATATACGTTGTGTCGAGTGTGAACAGAGAACGGATAAATATCCCCTAAAACCGAGCCAGGAGTCGATCAACCGTGAGTATCGATTTGTATCGATACCCATCGACCCCCTCGCGTCTAGCCAGGTATTAACAATGGGCCGGGCTAATGACTACCGGAGACAAGGGGTGACATCGTCCGAAACTCCCCATCTGTTTCAGCCACTAAATCTTCCCATGGTCATACGTGCGCGTCCTAATCGATTATGGGCCTCTGTTTATGGGGTAAGTGCCGGGAATAGGAGTCGAAACGTCCCCCTCTTGAAGCTGCGCCTGGTCGCTTCCTATTTCCGGTGGAAACGCGTCTCGCTCGCAAGGGTTGCAACTGACTCTACCGTTTCACATATTATTAGAATTTTTTCCTAAGAATTTCTGTCATCCCATGGTTTATTTTGCAAACTTCGATACATTAATCTTGAGGCGAATCATCAAAATAAAAAATTATTAGTATCCAAGTTTATATTTTATAAAGCATCGAATAACAACGTAAAAATCTTACTTTTAATAAATTTAATAAATTGAAATTCTACTGTTATCTAAATTACATCTATCACCATATTCTCTTATTTTACTCCCACTAATGATTATCGCAAAAACCTCGTTCTCCCGTTAGCATATACAAATTTCGTAAAACCTGGAACCCTTAAATTGCTTCATTTTCACTATTCGCTGCTAAGCATGATTCAAAACGAAAGCAGTCGACTAGAAAGTTTTCAGCCGCCAAATTTTCCACTTTCTCCCAATATCTGTACGCGCACCATCAAACCTAGTCAAGACTCGCCGTTCTCGACGAGAAGACAACCGCAAGAAACGTTCGGCACGAGAAAAGGAGCAGCAGCCGCTCTAGCAGCGAGGGCTAGAAAGAAACAGAAACGGAGGGAGGAGAAGACACACCGGTGTCTTGGTTCTTTGGACAACGGCGGTCGTAATAAGAATAGATAGCTTCCCTCGATCCCTGAATGGCCGACTATTAGCAACGAGCCGTACCGGCGACAATGAGGCCCGACAAACTGATAAATTATACCACGGGCGTATCCGCCGGTGCACCGGCCGCAGGTAAATAGAATTAATCACGCTATAGAAACAGCCTACGAGCGCGAGCCAACGCGAGCTACCAGCCAATATAACAACGTGACTACACATTTTCACTTCGAGGGACACAACTTTTTCGTTTCTCCGTCCCTTCGTTTCGTCCTTTCGTCTCCCCCACCCCCCCACCCGCCAAGAAACGAAAAACGAAGGGAAAAAAGGAAACAGGGACCGACTGGACGACGACGACGACGACGACGCGAAATCGGGAACGGTCGCTGCGAAACGAAGGACGATAATTTCGTCGCGAACGATTACGCGCGGCGGACCCGGCCGATCGCGTTGTTCTTTCGAGGCTGGAATTCCGCGATAATGGCCGACGACGACGCTCGAGTCCCCGGTGAAGGGTTAATTGGCGGAATGACGAGGCGTTCGCGCGCTCGGAAAGCCGGGATTTGCTTTCTGAACGCGCGGCAGCCTCCAGCGGACAGCGGCGATTCAATTTTGCACGCGGATTCCGCCGCGTTGACGGTTGAAACGATTGTACGTTGAGCGTTGTTAGCGAGGATTTTGATGGAAAAAGATGTGTATGTGTGTGTGTGTGTGGTTAATGCGATCGTGTGGAAGTTTGAAGAGTCGCAAAGGTGTGCAATGTCATTGGAAACCGACCGAAAGTGCTTGGAGCGTGATTGCTGGTAAAGATCGTCTTTGAAGGTATTCTTTGAGGAGACTGAACGACTCGCAAAAATTTTTTGACTTCACTTGTAGTCGGTATGAAAAGTATTCGTTCAGGTAGTTCTGAACCTTACCGCTGAAATCCTTTAATCAACGTCGTGATTTATTGCCCTCGTAACTTAGCCACGACATAGTTTAGGTTTAACAGTGTTGATTAGTTAATTCTGAAGTAATGGTTAACTTTGATCTTACAAATCCTATAAGTGATGTTGCGAATTTATATAGTACTCTTTTAGACTCCTTTATTAGCTTCTAAAAATCTTGAAATTCCACTTTTTATGTGCTTGCACCCCATACATATATTAACACCGCATTTATTATTAAATTGAATATTAAATTACTGTGTAAATTAAATTTTCACTTAAGAAACGCGTTCGAAAACGATTACATTTTCCATTGGGACTACGACCTTCTGTAAACCACCATTAGGCATAAACACCAGTTTCGCAGGGCTGAAACCCTGAAGCCGTGACGCAACAGGGAGACCGATGAGCCATGAACGGTTCGGGACACCTTTGTCGAATGAAAGGCACACCGTGAAAAACAATTTATTAGCTATTGTGGGAACAATGTCAATTTGTTGAGGTCCCACTGTCTCCCTACGCTCGGTGGCCTCTTCACAGACGCGTCTTTCACCGTCTTTTGCCGTCACCAAGAGGGGATGAGGGACAGAGAGGGTAAATTCACGGTCATTCGTGACTCCATTGACCCGGTATCGATCACTTTCGATTCGATTTTATGCGATTAGCCACGGTGCGAGTCGCTCGTACCCGCGGGCACAGGGAAAAGTCCCTTTTGCCGGTGGCGTTCACGAAACTTTCGGATTCATGACAGTTTTTCTCCTTCCTCCACCTCGATCGTAGTTCGTGGCCCGACACGAAAGGTATGACGAGAAAAAAAAAACGCACGTTGCATCGAAGGGAAGGTTCGTCCTTTCTCTTCTTTCGTTCAGGGGTTCGAAGGCTGGGTGCAATTTTGGGGTAGCGGAAAATGAAATGCGTCAGGGGGTTGGTGTTTACCTGCGCGCGTTTGCGGCTCCCTAATTTGATATTAAAGCGATTTTACGTTGGTAAGATCGATTAAAATATTTATGCACACCAACAGCTTTATTGCTTAACTATTAGCAATAATTAACTTCTAGCTTTATAGCTGGAACTACCGATTTTATTTGCATGGAATAGATCAAATTAAAAATTACATGAAAAAATATCGAACACACAAAAACACAAATCTTTATTTATACCTTCTGCAGAAAATCATAGTAAATTTTAGAAGTTTGGTAAAGAGAATCTATCAGGTTGCTATGAATAATCGTCAATCCGTCATTTTGACTGCTCTGGTAGTTCCAGTGTTAAACGAAGAAACTGAAGATGAAGATTTAATTTAACCCTTGCAATACCCAGAAGTGGATGTTCTAAAATATCCTCCACATTTACTATTCCGAAAACTACATCTAAAACAATTAATCGTAGCGAATTTTTATTTAAGAAGCCTCCATTCCAAAATATACTCAACAAAGCATCGTAAATCTAAAATTAATTTCCACCCCGACCAAGAACTGATATGAAACCTTCTAAGCTGCTTTCAACAGCTTCCTCTTCATCATAAAAAAATCTTCAAACAATCGGTGGTTGCTCACCCCACCCCACCCCATCGTTCCACTACCCAAAACGGCTTTAATAAACTCAATCACCTCCGTCGAACGCGACGAGGACTCGGATTCCCGCGGATGATCCGGGTGACGCAGCTCTTGCCAACATCCTCGATTTCCAATCGGCGAGCACGCTCATTGTCATCCGTGGAGACGTCCAATGGGACCCGGGGACAAAACACGGAGAAAGAAACGAGCGTATGCGCGAGACAGGGCACGGTTACTAATCCGTTGCTTGTAACTCGAACATTATAGATATCGTTGTTTGTACAGCCGCTTGCCGCGAGAGGTGGCAAGGAAACGAACAAGAGAGAGAGAAAGAGAGAGAGAAGGAGAGAGGAAGCCTCCGCGATCGATGCATTTATGCATGACGCGCGCGCGGATCGAGCAATAATATTTTCATTCTCCTTTCGCGGGCACACACTCGTGCCAAGAAGCAAGCCGGGAAGCGGGCGACAAACGCGGCCACAATGGCGGCGTGTACAAATAGAAGGTAAACCTGGAGGGAAGATGGGATGCGATGTTTTTTAGTCGGAAGCTCCGCGTGAAATTCGAGGTTGAAGCGAGCAACTTTCGTTGGAGTATAGATATTTTGGTGGTTTTAAGGAGACGTTGAGATGAAGAAGATTGGTGATCCTTTGGTGCTAGGTTTTGAGTTAGGTTCGGGTTAGACGGAAGACTATGTTAAACTCGAGGGTATTTTTTGTTTGGGCGATGTTTTTGAAAATAATTGCAAATTGTTTAATAAAAACTGCTGAAAAAATTTAGGATTTAAGATTTAGGGGTACCGTGCTTAGAAGTCCTTATTGTCTAATTTACATTAGTCTAAGTGAATAATGTTAGAAACTATATCATATGGACAAATGCCATCTATTTGTCACAATACAATACATGGCTAGCTATAATCATTATTGTATGGGGTATCATTCATTAAAAAATCGATACCTATTTTCAAGATTTAATAGAGACCTTCGCAGCTATAAAGTCGTTCTCGATAATCCAATGTTACTGTTCTTACTACCCCTTTTCTTCTTGTTTGATTTAATTCCGAGAAATTGTGTTAATGAGGATGTATTATCCAGCTCTACCTTCTTCGAAGCAATCTATATATATTTATATACAACAGTTCCATCAAAATAAACAACAGAAATGCGCAAAAGAGGTCTTTCTGTGCTACCCATCGCCCCGAATCCAGCCTAAATAATTCCAAACCCCCAACTCCGTCAATCGATGGAGAATTACCGAAGCATTCCCATTGGGGACCACCATCGGCCACGGCCACGGGAGCCTAACCAAAACTCCAAGTCGCTCGCAAAGGACTATAAACCAACCCGAAGGGTGGCGCGTTCTGGAATCAGAGTCGATGAAAACAAGCGATAAACCATCCATTCTCGATCCACGATCGATCAATCGATCGCGTCGACGGGAACGGGAGAACAACGTCGACGGTCTGCGACCGTACGAAAACCAAAGAGACAAAAAGAGGGGGGGGAAAAAACTCGAAGAGCAAAGGTAGAAAGGAGAAGAGAAGCAAACGGGAAGATGACGAAAGCACAGAGTAACGGGGGACGAAGAAAGGTTCGCGGAGACACGGCGAGGAGGGACACATTAACAGGGTGGAGGAAGAAAGAAAATAGCAGGTCGAGCCCAGGAGCCTTCGGAGCCGAGCAAGACAAAGGGGGAGCAGAGAATTAAAAGTATCGTGGACAAAGCCGCGGGACAAGACGCGGGAGCTCATTTGGTGTCTCCCGGTGAATGGGCGTTCATTATGATGCCTCCCGGACTAACAATCGGGTTCATTTTGTCTCTCCTGCTCGTGGCAACAATGCTTGCCCGGCCAGGGAGAGGAGGTGAAGGTTACCGGGAAGAGGGAACGGGAAGGAAGGAGGGGAACGGAGGCGGGAGGTGCCGCTTCTCCGCCGCTACACCACCGAGGGAGATCCCTCCTTCCCTCCCGTCCCTCCCCCTAAAACCTCCTCCCCGCCCCACCAGCCATCTTGACTCCGCCGCGATGTTCTTTTGTCGACTTCCCTTGAAGCAGCCCCGGGAAAGAAAAAGACGCCGGCCGCCGACGCCGACGCCGCCTCGACGACGACGACGTAAAGGGAGGAAGTGAACGGCGAGCGAGAAGAAAGAGCCGGACCGATTCGAAGCCGGAGGAACCAGAGGCGGAGAGAAAGGTGGCCACGGGGAGAAGAACCGGGGCACGGGAGAGAAGCGAGGTGGACGAGGAAGAGAGAGATCGGGTGGTGGAGGTGGAAAAGTCGGAGAACTGGAACGGGGAGAAGAGACTCCCGGCTGGAATATCTATAGGGGAGAAATCGAGCGACGGGAAGGGGTTGAGTGACGGTGGAAGGAAAATTTTGAGCGGAGGAAAGTCGTGGGACAAGAATTGGCCGGTGGGAGGAAAGAGAGGAGGGAGGAAGGGGTTCGTATCGCGGGTTTCTGCACCCGTTATTGTTCCACTAATAGACTCGAATTACTCGATACCGGGAGCGGAGAACGTGGCCGTACAAAGGGACCTGTTTCAAAGGATACTTCTCGTTAATGTCGCAACCATTTAGAATCCTTCCACTTTCCTGTTAGGATAACATTCCGTCACCGATGTTCTATTAAACTCCGAGCGGGCTTGCAGGGAGTGTGGAAGATTTCCACTCTCGCTTTGAAAATAGACGTGCTCGATAAAGTTCTGCACGGAGACGGGATCTGTTTGCCTGCTTATTTAGCGGAAGAAGTTTGACGGAACCTATGATCGGTTCTTTTTTAACGGAATTCATCCTTCGATCACTGCTACACGATCACTGCCACCCAAATATGGGTGACACGACAGTCGAAGGGTTAACACTAGAACTACCGACGATTACAGTGTACTTATTTGCATGGAACAGATCAAATTGAAAATTACATGAAAAAATATCGAATACACAGAAAGCAAATCTTTATTTATTCCTTTTGTAGAAAATCATAGCAAACTTTGGAAGCCTGGTAAAGTGAATTCATAAGGTTGCTATGAATAATCATCGATCCGATATTTTGACGGCTCTGGTAGTTCTACTGTTAAAAACTTGAATCTTTAAAAACGTGCGAAATAGCAATTGTGCGGAAGTAGAATCAGCGAAAGCCGAGGGGCGCCTGTATATGTTTTATATATTTGTTTGAAACATATATTTTACTAAGAATTCTTAGAGATCTAAAATTGTTCGGTGTAATTGATAGAAAATTTCAGTGCGCTCGCAATTTCTCCGGCTTATCCGTCACGATAAGCGCGAACGTTGTTAACATTTAGCCAACCGAATGGGCAGATCTTCCATTTTTTCCTCGACAAAGCAGTGCCATTTATTCTATTTACTTCTGTTATTAATTGGTCCTAAACTGATGTTGAATTTATTAAAAATTGTATTATAGAAAATTTATGAACAGTACTAGTTCAAAACTAATAACAAAAGCAAATGGAATCAATTGCAGCACTCTGTTGAGTACAAAATGGGAGATCTCCCCATTCGGTTGGCTAAGTGTTATAAGTGATTCTGCTCGTTCAATTTTATGAATTGCGCGGTTTTACTTTCGATCAGGGCCTCCGATCAAGGCTTTTCTGGTAGCCCTGTGTTCTGCTTGATAGATCTATGGACGTCGCGATGAACGCACTAATTTTGCATTTTTTCTGCGTTTGTTGCAGCGTGAAAGGGGTATAAGCTCCGTGGGAGACCAATATGGCGACCACCGGCCACGTGCAAGGAGGATCACTTGGCGCGCGTCGTCCGGCCACTTTGGGCGGTCTGCGTCTTCTTTTTCTTTCCTTTAAGCAACACCGTCCAATCGGAGACCCGACAGAACCTGGCCCCACGGAGTCACGTTCCTCGGGACTGGGAGACAAAAACAGCCGCTCGTTTGGAGCAGAATGGTGGACAACCGGCGTCGAGCGCGGAAAAAACGCGGGCTGCCGCGTCACGTCGGTTTTAATCACGTTCCGCTAATTAAGAGGGAGAATTGGTCGCGTTTCCTGCGGTTCGTCGCTCGAAATCGAACGAAAGCCGGTTCATTCTTGTTAGCGTGTCCGGGAATGATCACATTCCTCTCTTTCTTTCGTTTGGAATGCTTTACTCGAGAAAGATTGTTATCTTTGTGTCGTTGGAAACTAAAGCCTTCGAATTATCGAGCAACGTTGTAAATTATTATGTACGAAAGACAGATACCCTAATTGAACCCAAGAAATGTATTTGAAAATTTTAGTGCGAATAAAAGTTAAAATTAATGAAGTGTTTAACCCTTTGCACTCGAGAAGTGACTGTTAGTCGTCCAATAATATTAACACCAAAGATTTTCAAGTGGAAAATATTTACTAACATTACCTAATATTAAACTTCATTTAATTTAATCAAGTCACGTACTAAAATTTACATATATAACCATTTAACCTGCTGGTCTGACTAAGAAAAAATTAACTAAAGTCTGAAAAATTTGTGCAACTATCATTTGGCAACTAACAATCGCCTCTGCAGCCCAAACGGTTAAACAACTATCAATATAACAAAAGGTAAACTGTAAAGCCTAGTGTATTTGTTCAAATCTACGATTGTGTCCAGTTATTTCAATTAACAGGGAACTAAAATAAAAATGACGAGTTCGCAAAATTCGATGCCCCATCCTAAACGTCGTTCAAAATTGCACAAAAGCTAACAATACCAATACAGTGTCGGGAATAAAATCACGCAGACCGCTGAAAGTCGTAAACAAACGATTGAAAAGCACGCCAACAAAACCTTTTTCCAAAGCTGCTCCCTCCCCCGCCCTCCTCCCGTCCGAACAAAAGCTATAAACGTCATCTATTGCAAAGCACAGTGTGGTCAACGCGAAAGATTTACGAGCCGTTCCGCCGCGAAGATCGACCGAAGTAAGACAATCTGGTAGAACGGACCTTAGCCCTGCCTCAAAAACGCAACCCTCCCCCAACCCCTGTTCAAAGCATCTGGCGGTCGTGCAACGCCATTTTTCTCGGTTTTTCGCCCCGCGGATTGTTCAATGGAGCGACAATGCACGCGGCCGGTCCGCCGGTGGTCAATTTGTTTGAATGGACAACGACAGAGAGAGAGGCCGACGCGCACAATGGCCGGCGTCGACTGTCGGGGGCATAAATCAATTTCGAGAAAACGCTGGAAGGTGGCACGTTGCAGTTAGAGGTCGCGACGCGCGATTTTTTTGCTGTTCCACGCGCCCCCGCCACCCCGTTTTCCAACGTACAGTGGCGGACAAAAGTTTGAGACCAAAGAGTCGGCAAAATTAAATTAACTAATTTATAAGTCCGTCGAAATTGTTACGGTATAACTGCTGAATCTTTGTATGTTTGTATATATGTGTTATCGATAATGTAGTTGGCGATATGTAAATGTACAAGGTGTATTGAATATTGTATAGCATAATATAACATAATTGTCAGTTTAATTGTTACGATTAAGAAAAATAATTTGTTAAATTATTATACCATCAATAAAAATCTTAAACGTTTCAAATTCAATTCTTTCCTGAATTCATCTCTTTACCTATTCCCCTCACTTCTTCAACTATTCCAACCCCTTCAAAATTCCAACGAAGAACAAAACCATCGAAACCTTTGTAAAACACAGAGACCCTTTATCGACAAAAATAAAATGATGTTCTAAAATTCATGGCAATCCGTAAAAGATACTTAACCAAATAATTTTTTAAATTATTATGCCATCAATTAAAATCTTTAACGCTTCAAATTCAATTCTTCTCAAAATTCATCTCTTTACCTATTCCCCTCACTTCTTCAAATATTCCACCCCTTCAAAATTCCAACGAAAAACGAAACCAATGAAACCTTTGTAGAACACAAAGACCTAATTTTATCAAAGACCTTCTATCGACAAAAATAAAATGATGTTCCAAGACTCACAACAATCCCTGAAAGATACTTAACCAAATAATTTTTGAAATTATTATATCATCAATAAAAATCTTAAACATTTAAAATTCAATTCTTCCCTAAATTCGTCTCTTTACCTAATTTCCCCACCTCTTCAAAAATTCCACCCTTCAACGTTCCAACGAACAACAAAACCGACGAAACCTTCGTAAAGCACAAAGACCTAATTTTGTCAAGGACCATCTATCGACAAAAATAAAATGATGTTCCAAGACTCACAACAATCCCTGAAAGATACTTAACCAAATAATTTTTGAAATTATTATATCATCAATAAAAATCTTAAACATTTCAAATTCAATTCTTCCCTAAATTCGTCTCTTTACCTAATTTCCCTACCTCTTCAAAAATTCCACCCTTCAACGTTCCAACGAAGAACAAAACCGACGAAACCTTCGTAAAGCACAAAGACCTAATTTTGTCAAGGACCATCTATCGACAAAAATAAAATGATGTTCCAAGATTCACAGCAATCCATGAAAGACACCTAACCAGCGGCGTTCCATCGAACAAAAAGCGAGCAAAATCGAAAGTGTCCGCGGCAACGAGCGAATCGAAACGATTGCACCAGCGACGATCCGTAACCGGAGCATAGTTCGAAATCGCTTTTAATTAGCGGCTGAATCTCGGCGTGAAATCCCGCGGGCACCGCGGCCCGCGTTGTTTCGGCCGGGCACGCGGAAAAATATTTTCAGAGCAATCTGCGCCGTTTTATACCGGTTAAATTATCCGCGTTTTTTGAATCGTCGCGTCGACAAACGGTCGTGAAACGATTTTTCGGCGCCCGCCGCGATTCCCGTTCACGGTCGCCCGTTTAATCGCGTCGCGAGTTGCAAACGACTCGCGTATTACCGCCTGCCTGCCGGTGTAATGAAATTCAATTAATATAACGAGCCAATTAAGCGAGACGACGACACACTGACACGGTGGTCTGACCGTGTACGAAGCGCGAGAGAAAAAGAAAAATCGAAAACGCGACTCCGCGTCGAAATGTTTTAATCCGTAAGCAGAATAATTTGTGTAACGTTGCGTAAATGCTTCTCAATATCTTCCCCTGATATCTTATCAAATTTTACTCTCGATGCATCAAGGATTGCCCTAAGGCAACGTCCCTTTTTTACGGGTTGAAAACCATAGAACACTTTATAGCCAATTTAATTCATTAAAAAAAAGGGTATACTCGCGAGAGAAAAAGAGGAATCGAAAACGCGACTCTGCGTCGAAATGTTTTAATCCGTAATCAGAATAATTTGTGTAACGTTGCGTAAATGCTTCTCAATATCTTATCAAATTTTGCTCTCGATGCATCCAGGATTGCCCTAAGGCAACGTCCCTTTTTTACGGGTTGAGAACCATAGAACACTTTATGGCCAATTCCATTCATTAAATCTTATATTATTAATAGTCAACAAATCCAGCAATTTTCAAAATTTTTTCGTATCTGATACCAGCTTCAAAAATATTATGCCTATTTTACTTCCTTAACCATTCATGCGAGGAATCTCGAGCATTCATACGATTCAACTATTATTCCTGAAGGAACAACATTTAACGTAAATATACAAATACTAATGAAATATGGCAAAGGATATTTTAATTAGAAACTCACTCAATCATGATAAAAAATATAGTGTATAATTTATAGACATCGTTCGACTGTAGCAATTTTTTTTATAAGAAACGTACAATGAAAGGGAAGCACATCAATCAGAAAAATCATGTATTATAAACAAATTTCAACAAAATTTATAAGAACAGACGGTGGGTGATTTAGAAAGAAAGATGCAAACACAAAAATTTAGTAATAATTACCACAAATCCATTTTTCTTTTAAATTTGAATATTTGGGCCATTCGTGGACACTCAAACACTATAACCACCTAGCGGAGAAATGGTGGTACTAATCGTCAATATACCATACATGGAAAGGAACATATATTTGAATTTCCCGGGTCATAGGAAATATCTTAGAAATTTTTGCATCTCAAATTAAAGCAAAGACGCGTACAACTAATATCTACTACAATTCGGTTATAATTTTCCGCTTGGTTTGCTAATTAAAAGTATTAATTACGAATTACCGCGATTTCTGGTAATGAAACGCCATCTAGCGGTAGCCATATGTACTATCCGAATTCCTATATCTGTTATTATAATGAATATTATAACAAAATTGATATAGGAAGGAAGTATAGGTTCCAACAGAAAGATTGACCACAAAAGCGTTCAGAAATTTTAGCTGCAAAAGCCTTTTTTTAGGAATTCAAAATTTCATCGTTTATGGACCTAAAAATGCTAGCGTCACATAGCGGTGAAAAGGTGGTACTAATCGCACGTATACCTGTCATGGAAAGAATTATATTTTTAAATTTCTCAACTTATAGGCAATATTTATAAGTTTTGCGTGCCTCGAATAAAATAAAAGCACCTCATAATTAGTCTAATTGTAATTTATTTCAAATTTTTAATATAATTTTACAATTAAAAGCGTTTCTTTCGAATTATTGCATTTCGGACATCGTGGCGCCATCTAACAGCAGACAGTCGTACTAACAGGAGTGTTATTTCGGTAAATACAATGAATATCGCAAAAAAAATTCATATCGGAAGGTAGTGTTGACCGTAATGAACAATAATTACGCGACATGAACAAAATTCTTCGCTGCAATCGTATCTTTATACGTATCAAAAATCTGGTCAGTTTATTTACATTCGAATACTTTCGCCATCTTGCGGCATTAGCTGCTTGTATACCTGTCATACGCACAGAAATACTTATTCAAATTTTTGTGCTTTCACGTCATATTTTCGAACCCTTCATGTCTTAAATTAAAGAGTGGATCATCTTGTGTGTAACTTTACTCGATTATTCGTTTACGCAAATGGTAAAGGAATGTATCAACGATTGGCGGTGAGTGATTACCACAGAAACAATAATTTTCGTTTCTATCAAAAATAGCGTCATGAAATTACTATCGTTGACTATCTGAAGGTTCTTTCACGTATACCTTTTCTTTTATGACTCACACATACCTCTAATACCAATTTAATTAGAATTTATGTTATTACAGTGAAAATAACAGTCCAATTAGTACTAGTGGCCACCGCTAGATGGCGCAACAATGTCCGAAATGTAGTAATTTGAAATAAATGCTTTTAATTAGCAAACTATATGAAAAATTAGAAAGAAATTCAATACAGGATAATTTTAAAATACCCTTCTTCGATTTATAACCAGAAAACTTGAAAATATTACCTATAACCTAAGAAATTTGAAAATATATTCCTCTATATGACAGGTATACGGACGATTAGTACCACCTTTTCACCGCTACGCGACGCTAGCATTTCAGTGCCCACAAATTGATGAAATTTTCAATTGGGAAAAATACACTTTTACGACCATAATTTCCGATTATTATCGAATAATTCTTCTTCGTTAGGCCCTATACTATCCTCTAATGCCAATTTTGTTTGGATATTTGCTAGAATAATGGAAATAATAATTTGGTCAGTACTTAACCTCGCTGTTAGATGGCGCGACAATGCCCGAAATGCAGTGATTTAAAACAAATACTTTAAATTAAGAAATTATCGGGAAAATTAGATAGAAATTCTATACAGGATAATTGTGATATATCCTTCTTTGTTTTTTAATCGGAAAGCTTGAAAATATTACCTATAACCTGAGAAATTTGAAAATAAATTCCTTTATATGACAGGTATACGGGAGATTAGTACCACCTTTTCACCGCTACGCGACGCTAGCGTTTTTAGGTCCATAAATTGTTAAAATTTGTAATTCGTAGAAAAACGCATTTTCAGCAGTTATCTATGACTTTTCATGCTAGCTTCTTTTATATTCTTGGAATCAATAATTAGATGCAATCAGCAACACTGACAGTTACACCTTAAGGCGTTAAGAGCGCTATGCTTTTTATACAATTAGTAACATTTTACCCTGGCATACACAAAAGATTGTTTAATAGAATCTTAACATGTCATTAGTTTATGAATTACAATTTACTATATGACTAATTTGCATCATATTTGCCTGTACATCGTAAAGCATTTTACTAAAAAAAGAAAAATCTATCAGCAGTTAATTCTCAATCAATTAGTAGTTTAACCATTAAAATAGCATTTTAAATCACTTTTAATCAAAGAATTTATTGGCTAACAAAACAACGGTAACTTCATGTCCTTTATATGACGAATAATTAAAAAGATTGAAACAATAAATCTTGCAGGTGTATTAGACGTTTAACTCTACCCTAAATTTATTAAATGTGCAGTGAATGCTGAATGGAGTTTTCATTAAAAATTAAATGAACCATAAAATTCCTTGCGCAATTCTTAGCTTGGTATGGTTTCCAAATGATTATTCAATGGAAAACCAACACCAATTTCCAGGTCTCACCACGAGGAGGTGACTGCGCTTCGAGACCCACCCACCCTGCCCCCCATCCCAGCACCCCCTTCCCATGTACTTTTACCCCAGCGCCCAAGAACCGAATACCCAAAAAATCCCTCACCCTTATACTATTACCGTGATCCCCGGAACGCGCACCCACAAAACCCCTCACCCGTATAATATTACCCTTGATTCCCGGAACCCAATACCGACAAAACCGGTTACCCTCAAACGTGATCTTAACCTCTACACCCATAGAACCCCACGCACGCCTGCTCACCGAATTTTCAAAACCCACCACTCCCACGGCCCACACCTGTAACCCTAACAAAAAAAGCCCGTGTCCAGCCTGGCTATAACCTTTCAACGAAACAAGCTCCGCGTCAACGGAGGGCCCTGAGTGTATATACGCGCTAGAGACAGACTGGCCCCCGGACTGAATGTACCAAAATGTACTGAATTGAACTGCTGAACCAAACTCCGCATAAACGGATGGTTTGCGCCCACCCCCCACCCTACCGTATCCCCCCCACCACCCTACGGCCCCTTAACCCACCCCCGGACTCCGATAGCAAATAAAAAAGCTAATAAAAAAGCACCCCAATTCAAAGTGGCTATAACGCTAAAACGCACTCAAGCTCCGCGTGAACGGAGGACCCTGAAATGCTGGAAGGATCACACCTGCGCACGACGGCCCCCGGCGGAAGGGTCGCATCACGGCCACAATTGATTATCTAATACAAAGTACTATAAAGTACTATAAGACTACTCTACTAAACCAAACTCCGTGTGAACGGATGGTTTGAACCCACTCCGGGTGAACGGAGGGTTTGAACCCACACCCCGCTTTCCGCGCCACCGAAGACCCGAATACCCGCAAAACCCCCACCCTTATACTATTACCCCCTAATCCCCGGAACCTAACACGCACAATACCGCTTACCCTTAAACGTGATTCTAACCTCTACACCCCTCGACTCTAAACCCATAAATCCCTTAAACCCGATGCACCCTCGTCCCATACCCCTAGCAAAAAACGCCCCGAGTCCTACTCCCACAACCCACGCCGATTGGTTGGTATCCCGTATTCCTACACCGATTATCTATATACCTTTGCCCTACTAATACCCCTTGACTCTACACCCATAGAACCCCACGCGCGCCTGCTCACCGAATTCCCTAAACCCACCACTCCCACAACCCTCGCGCGCGTTAACCTAACCAAAAAAGTCCGAGTCCAGCCTGGTTATAACCTTTCAACGAAACAAGCTCCGCGGTAACGGAGGGCCCTGAGTGTATATACGCGCTAGAAACAGACTGGCCCCCGGACTGAATGTACCAAAATGTACAGAATTGAACAACTGATCCAAACTCCGCATAAACGGAGGGTTTGCTCCCACCCCCCTCCCCCATATACCCCCAACCCTACGACCGCGAAACCCACCCCCGGAATACGCTAGCAAATAAAAAAGCACCCAAATGCAACGTGGCTGTGACCTTTCAACAAACAAGCTCCGCGTGAACGGAGGGCCCTGAGAGTATATACGCGCCACGGCCACGCTGACTGCTGGGCAAAAGGTACCAAATTTAAAGGTACTTACAGACTACTACTTTACTAAACCAAACTCCGCGTGAACGGAAGGTTTGAATCCAACCCTTAAACCGCGTACCGCGAACGTTACGACCGCGTTCCCCGACGTTACGATCGCGTACCCCCAACGTCACGACCGCGAAACCCACCCCCGGTACCCCTAACAAATAAAAAATGACTCGAATGCAACGTGGCTGTGACCTTTCAACAAACAAGCTCCGCGTGAACGGAGGGCCCTGAGAGTATATACGCGCCACGGCCACGCTGACAACTGGACAAAAGGTACCAAATTTTAAGGTACTAGCAAACTACTACTTTACTAAACCAAACTCCGCCTAAACGGAGGGTTTGTATCTAGATACTCTCTACCCTTTAACCCCCTATGCTAAACTCTCTAATTTGTAAACCCCTAAACCCTTCCCTCGTAGATCCTACTTTCCCTAAGTCCTAAATTGGTAGAACCTATTCACTGACTATATTCGAAACTATCTGAAAAGCGAAAGAAAACCGTGGGCAAAACCTACAAATTATTCTAATTCGCGGTACTAATTTCCGAGATCTTCTGGCAGGCCTCTTTGAGACTTCTTCATCGAAGGAAACATCTATGGAAAACCCAAACGAATACGAAATAGAAAATGCAATTCGTAAAATATATAAAATATTAAAACTAATTTATAGATTGTAGCATTTAAATATGTTTTACTTTGTTCGGATTCTATTTTTTTAACATAGTTCGACAAATTATAAATTTTCCTAAACTACACGTTCACTTAGAAATGTTTGAATATTCCCTACGTTCGTTAAAAAAAAGCTTATTTCCAAAATAAAGTGACAATTTTCAAAAAAGAAAATCGGGAACATAACCGAGAGCCTCTAATGATGCAAGATATTAATTTAATAAGTCTGAAATATTAGATAAAGTAAAATATTCATATCAGAAAACTTGAGAGACTGTATTAATTTGCAACACCAATTTAATAAGCTTTAAGTTTTAGTTAAAAATTGAATATTCGTATTTATGATTTAAATATTACATGAAACACGAAAAGTGTTCTCGAAAGTGAAAGTGAAAACGATAAAAAGAGACTTACCGTTCGTATTAAACAATAAATGACCCAAATGATCAAGAAGTACAAAGTAATACTTTAATTAATTAGAAATTCGGAATTCGAAACTATTTGTGCAAAATAATATTACATTTTATTTAGGAATGACATTTGTGTTAGTACTTCTCCATTTTTGGTCATAGTGTACAACAGACAAATAGCGAGCATAGTGATAAAGTAACATAAAGAATGGTAGTCAATCGTAGAATAGAATGCCTATTCTAATATGGACAACCATTACGTTGCAGCCCTCTTCGTGACAATATGTCGGGCCTCTTCGAAGATACAGCTGTAGATTTCCTTCTTCTTCGGCAAACAGATGAGAATGAATTCGACAAAAGATTTGCAGCAACTCGATATTAAACCATAGATGTTTATGCATTAATGGGAAATTCAAATAAATGTAGAAGCACGAAATGCAGTCAATGTGCAAGATATAAATTTTTATTTCAGTTCGATTCCTTTAATTGTACTAATAAAAACATTCATTTGCATAAACATCCACAGTTTATTTAAGAATATCTGATTATTCTCAATGTGCGTCAAAAAAAGCTTCCGAAAAATCGAACTTTGAAAGAACAATGGAACAAATAAAGAACTCAATGCAGCACTAATTAATGAATTAAAAATTTCTAGATATTATTTCTAAGATTCAAGGTTCCAATATTTGAAGGAGAATTTTCAATCTAAACTAAATTCTCTCAATTGCTCATTTGTAAATTTGTAAACAAAATATGTATTTAAATTAAAACCTCTAATATTTATTTAATTTTGAGCTGACAAAAATAATAATTTAAATTTGAATTGTATCATGGATAATACGCTATCCTATTGCATGTAGGCTGCAATATCATTTAACGTAAAAATATCACTAACCTTGCGTCTTCATGTGTGCTACGAATTCCAGCTAAAAAATGTAATTAGTAACATAGCTAACGATCTAAGACTTTTCAGAGGAAAGAATAATTAAACACAAGGAAGGGTATTATTTGTTTTATTCACTTTATTTATTTCATTCATTTTATTTATTTTATTATTAGGATGGAGAAATGGAAAGGGAAAGGACAAATATTCAGAGCTAGGTAAAATTTGGAAAAGAGAGTATTTTGAAATCGGACTTTAATATTTCCAATATTAGTAAGACACTATTGTTACATGCTACTTCAAAATTTCTTCGAATTGGATTAATTATTATATTATAATGTACTTATATATTAATATAATTAAAATATTAATATATGCATATTAACTAACTCATATATGACACTTATACTTTATTATAACATTTTAATATAGAGTAGATTGCATTCTATTCACTATATGAAATATTTTTCCAAGCTCTGAATGAACATATTTAAAAAAAACCCTGGAGTGGTAGCGTTATCGAAGCAACAATTCTAAGAATCGAAAACAATGCACAAGTGTTCAACAGCTGTCGCTTCGATACCACTTGCAAGCTCGTCGCGAAATGCTTTCTTGTTTACAGTACGTAAGCAAGCCCGAACGTCCTTCGAAAGTTTTTGCGCGTAACAGATCGAAGCTTCATTATGAAATAATATCAAATTCTAATGCAAATAATAATACCGAATACAATGAAGTTGTGTAAAGTTATTAAATCATATGAAATTGTGTAAAATTATTAAATCATATGAAACAGTAATGGATGTAATAAATTTATGCAACCGCGAGACACAAGAAAGCCCTGACAAATAATATATCAATGTACACGAATAATAAAATACTCGTGGTCACTATGCTCGCAATAATAAGCAAAAATACGACCAATTCCCGTGTCGTTTCGGACCATTCATCCTACGACATGATTGGGAACCGGAAGAACAATGAAATATGTGACTCACCGTATGGCGATTAGCATCACGCGTCTTCTATGGTCCTCATAGCCTGCATCGGGTAGATTAGTAGCAACAGTAGTATCCAGGATGCAGTCCTATATCCAGGAACCACCACTCGTTAATAAAAAAAATATAAGATAAAAGTCTAACACTCCCGGTCGCGAAATACTGTAGGCGAGTTGAATTTGTATCGAATCGGTAATATAAAAACAAATAAAAATAGAAATCTAACACTCCCGACCGTTAATAGTAGCGAACGGGTTAAATTACGCGAAATCACGAAGCTATAACCCGTAAAAACGCGTTTATGATTGGCGATTATGCGAGACGCGTTTCGTTCGACCTATCAAACGTCCGTACGCGATGGCATCCCACGCCGGAAAGGGTCACCTCGGTGCCATCACGTACCAGTAGCCAGCCGCGACTGCGCAGAACGACTCAGCGCGAATTTGGAATAAGTAAAGGTACGGTATCGTCGCTAATGTAAAATAATGATTAATAAAAATTAATTGTACAATAATGCGTATGGAATATTATATTCATTTCCTATAAATTATCTACATTTTTCCTATCTAGAAGTGTGATCATAAATAATCCTGCAATATTTAGTATTAATATTCTATTTGCTTGTCAGTCCGTAATGAATTTTATAGGTTCAGTAACTTTTTACATTTAAAATAACAAATGAAAGTAAACGTGAATTTCTAATGCAGAGGATTGTGTAGAACCGAAATTGTTCATTACTTTGCGCAGAATTATAAATTATGAATAAAAATGATAAAAGTTGAGACACATTTCCTTTTACTGATTAGAATTGACAACTTAACTTCACAGTAAGCATTAGAATTCTTTTATTAATAGAAATGTATTTTTCTAATCTTAAGTTTCTCACGATTTTACTAAAATCAAAATCATAATAGAAGCAGAGGTGTATAACATTTTAGATTAACCAACAAATAACCAACTATCATTATTTAAATATTAAAAGCAAATATCCTTTAATCAATAAAATTTTACAGGATATTTTTCTTATTTATTAACGAAATATTAAAGATATTACATGAACTGTAGTATATAGGGTCGATAGTTTAAAAACTATCAATACTTCAAATAATTTAATTGCAACATACTGAATAGAAAGAAATTTAGAAGTGCCTCTGTTTAGTGTTAAAAATGATTTACATTTACAAAATTAAAAATAATTAAATAATACCAGACAACGGAAACTGCAAAAATTTATTGTACAAACAATTATAAAATTCAGTAAATTATTTGTTTTTAAAGGACATCATTGATTTATCATCCGAAAAATTGATTAATCGTTAAAAGAACACATTTTACCTAATTTTATTCCGCTTTGTTATAAAAATTTTAATAAAATATTAAAGCTGCTACCTAAACCATCGCAAATATTGCCTAAATGTATAAAGTTATTAAAAATTAAACACAATTTAATTGTAATTCATTAAATAGCATGAAACTAAACGTAATTCTATTTTGTGTCAAAAATTGACTACATTTATTAATTAAAAAACAACTAAACAATGATGGCTTTTTGGCAGATAATAAATTATTGCATAAAGAATTAAAATTCAAGAAATTATGATGAATATAGAGTAATAAGGAAATTATATATTTCATAGAAATGTAGTAAAGGCCAAAACAAAGGTAGTTCACGCTCCAATACTTGCAATGAGTTGAAAAATATGTTATACAGTTGCAAAGAAAATTGAGCAAATTCTTTAAAACAAATTCATTTTCAAAAGACCCCACCAATTAATAGAAAATTCACAAAAGTCTTGAAAAATAATACAACGAAAGTATTCTATAAATATTTGTCAAATTACAAACTATACAGTAACAATAACGTTTCTACATTAATAAAGTAGTATTACCATGTAAGCATTAAGAGGTAAATGCAGCTGAAAATATGTTTTAATCGTAAAACAGCATTGTCTTCTAGATATCTTTTAAATGTTTCCTATAAATAATTTAATAAAATATTAAAGGAATCGCAAAAAATTTAGTAAATAAGATAAATAGTTTAAAAACCATACAAAACTTTTGATAATGTAATTACAATCCATTCAATACAAGGTATAATAGTAATGCCTTTATTTAGCGTTAAGAATCATTTGTATTTGCATAATTAAAGATGATTAAACAATACCAGGTAATCAGTATTACAATCATTTATTGCAGAAGCAATCGAAATTACATAAATTATTTAATATAAAGGGCATTAGAAAATCTATCATCCAAAGAGATTGAATAATTATTAAAAGAACACACTGTACGCAATATTGTTTTCATTTATTATTAAAATTCTGATAAAGGATTAAAATTATTACAAAAGCAACTGCAAGTATTGACTAGTTGTTTAAAAATTATAAGAAATTCTTAACTAATTTAATTGTATTCCGTTAAGTACCATGAAATCTTAAAGAATTCTATTTTTCACCAGTAATTTGCTATATTTGCTTATTAAAAAATGAAAAAAACGATGAAGGCTAGTAGGTACTATAATAATTTATTGCATAAACAATTAAGATTTAACAAATTATTATTAATAAAGAGAAATAACGAAATATTATATTTAAATGAATAGTAAACAAGACCATAAGAACGGTAGTTTATGCTTCAGTGCACTTTGCGCTAAAGTAAACTGCGCAACTTGGAGAAGACGTCTCAGGACATCAGTTGTTGTCCGACCGTCTTACCGTGCACGTAAACATGTCAATATGTTATCGAACATATTTTGACATATCGCGCGTACAGTAACGGGTTCGCGCGCGTACCCGCGGGCTTCCGCGAGTGTTTTATCGTTCGGTAACGCGTGTGTTCGCGAGTGGATAGCAGTATTCCGGCCCGTGTTACGTGCGCCCAGCAGTGGTTACGGTGGACATCATTCCGGGTTAGTAAATGTGTTAAAGCTTGACTTACTGCATGTTCCGCGAATGTTTCCGTATTAATCAGTGCGCGTTCCGCGAGTGTTTCCGTATTAATTAGTGCGCGTTCCGCGAGTGTTTCCGTATTAATTAGTGCGCGTTCCGCGAGTGTTTCCGTATTAATTAGTGCACGTTCCGCGAGTGTTTTTTTATCGATTACCGCGTACTTTTGCAAATGTTTTTTTTTAATTAATGCTTGTTTCCGCGAATGTTTTTCTACCGATTACCGCGTACGTTTGCGAACGTTTTTTTCGATTACCACGTACTTTTGCAAACGTTTTTTTTTAATTATTACTTGTTTTCGCGAATGTGTTTCTACCGATTACCGCGTACGTTCGCGAATGTTTTTTTTCGATTACCACGTATTTTTGCAAATGTTTTTTTTAATTAATGGTGGTTTTCGCGAATGTTTTTCTACCAATTACCGTGTACGTTTGCGAATGTTTTTTTCGATTAATGCATGTTTCCGCGAATGTTTTTCTACCGATTACCGAGTACGTTTGCGAATGTTTCTTTCGATTAATGCATGTTTCCGCGAATGTTTTTCTACCGATTACCGTGTACGTTCGCAAACGTTTTTATTTTGATAAATTCACGTTTTACGGGCTATTTTTTAACATTTTTGTGCGCATTACATTTCATTTTTTCTAATTAGTTTTCAAATCTCCGCGTGCTATTCTGTATAATTTTCGTATACGTCTGCATGAGTGTTTGTGACTTCATTTGCATGATTTCACATATCGTCTTTTAAAACTAGTTCGACTAAAATTCTGATTAAATGTTCACAGGGCGCTGCCACTGCATCTCCAAAGGCTACCTGGTCAATTCGAACGGGGTGCTACACTTTGAGCAGTTCTGCGGTACCATAAGATGTTCTGCGATCGGTGAGTCGCATGCTTTACCTATTTTTTTTATCGCGAACGTACTGTTCACAAATTTTATTGCACATCGATACAATAGCAATCATATATGTTACATCTCCCATGGCGCGTTTCTTAGCTTTGGATAGAGATTTCTTGTACTTCTCGCGTTAGGGTCCTTTACAAAATGTGAAATCAAATTTATCAAATTTGTTCATAGGTATAATTTTACTTAGTTTTTAACATTGATTGTCGTTGTTAGTTTTGCGAATTTTAAAGCGCATTTGTGGCAGCTCGGAAATCGGTCGTCGTTGGTTTTGCGCACTTCAAAGCGCCTTATGTGGTTGCTCGAAAATCTGTTGATATTGGTTTTGCGTATTTTAAAACGCTCTCAGGTGCACATCAATCCTCTATGTTAAATAAATCTAAAGTTATCGGATATATACGTAATGTCCGGTGCCAGTATAATATACTAATTGACCAGCACATTTTAATATGCTCTGTGCATACAAGCATATTTTATAATGTTCGCAAATTTGACAAAACTGTGTTGATATCACACAGTCAATTCTATTTTATTTCTTCAATCGATCGATTGAACAAATCTGTTTTATCGTACCGTACCGTACGGTACCGTAGGTACCTATTTCGTTTTATTATAGCTTTCGTTAATTTATTTGTTATAGATGTCTGAAATTCGTTTTATTCCTCAGCAGGATCCCTCAATATCTCACATCTTTTCTATAATTATGTGTAGTTTGAATTTCAGGTGGGTCTCGTTTGCGTAGTCACCTCCTCGTGGTGAGACCTGGGAATTGATATCGCTTTTCAAAGATTGCATGTTCTATGTAAAGCGATATCAAGCTAAGAACTACGCGTAAATCCTAAAATTCATAAGTTTTTAAGAAACTCTTTTCGGTCTTTTACAATAAATTAAATCTTCAAAATTTTTAAAGCCTTCCTAGTTTTACATATAGACATATGTCATTGTAGACTAATACGTAAATTCTCATCCACAATTCACTGGACACTTAATAAATTTAGACTAATGATAAGTATCTAATACATTTGCACAACGTAGTTATTCAGTTTTATTAATTGTTTGCCTTATAGCTGATCAATAAACGGTTTAAATAAAATATACGAGTGTCCAGTGACTTATGGATGAGAATATCAATTCCAAATTTATTTTAACGTTTTGCGTTGCTCCTTGTCGTAATTTCGTGCGAGCCCGAAATTCAATCTACATTTTACTACAACATTTTCAAACTTTATTCGTAAATTGTATATTAAAATCATAAATGATAGAAACGTAGAATGAATTTCAGACGAGTCTCGCTCGTTGCGTAGCCACCTCCCCTAGGTGAGACTCGGTAATTGACGTCGGCTTCCAAAGAATGCACGATCTTTGGAAGTCTACGTCAAGCTAAGAGCTACGCATGGTTCGCGATTCAATTTATAGTTTTCACATGTTTGCTCCCGGTCTTAAACCGATTGGAGATTTATTAAGATAGTAAAATTGTTCGCAATTTTTGCATAATCTCTCAGTTTTGCTCGTATTCCGTCCGTCGCGATTTATAATATCGTGAAACAAAACTACTTATTCGTGCAATTGGACCTATCCAACAGCGCGAATAAGTAGTCGCGTAATATACTAACCGAATAATATGCTAGCATATTCTTCTATTGCAGGTACTTAATTTATCATTTTAAATGTAATGTAATCGTACTACAATTTTATTCCCACAAAATTTCCCTTTTTCCCACTTTCATCGTCGATGATTTTGTTTGTACAACTGGGCTCGTTGCATTCACTCCCTTCTCATTGTCATCTGTTTCGGGGCTTGCTTCTTTGCCTCCTTCTCTCATATTCATTATATTTCGCGATCAACCGGTATCAATGCATTGCCTTGGGCTCCCTACCCCTCCCCCCCAAACACCACCGACCAACCCGTTTCATTTTTATACAGCTAGCTTCCCAGTACATAATTCTACGTTGGAAGGTACCAGTACATCGTATAGGACGTCGAGGGATGCGTGCGACGTAGTTTTAGCTATCCATAAGATAGTTTTAGCTTGTCAATTTTATTGTGGGCGCTTCTCCTGCAAGGAAAGCTTGTCCAACTTAAAGCGAAGAAATTCGCTTTCCATTTTCCTTCGCCGCCACATCGTATAGAACAATGCAATGTTCTCGCGCGTATATAGCTTCGTAATCGTTCGGTGTCGGAGAGTTTTTGCATGGCGCACTCGCTCGCCGCCGTGGTGCGACATGCGCTTAATGATTCCATGCTTCTGTCAGACGCTCTCGCGAGTCTTCACCAATCTCGCTCGTGTCACGATACTCCATGTTCGCGCCGCGATCGTTGGGGCGGCGTCATGTCGATGCGACTACCGGTGTCCAGCCGGGGAACTGCGGCGCTGCGTCGAAGGGAGCGGTGGTTGCTCCCGACCAGGGTTAGGTCCTGCAGGTGGACGGGTCTCGGCGCTACGCGTTGGGGACAGCGGCATGCTCCTTCCACTGGTCGCCGTTGTGAGGCGCGTCGCCAGTTTGTGGCGCGTTCTTGCATCCGTTAGTCGGCAGGGGTGGACTGTTGCATCCATCTACAGGGCCGTGCTCGAACCCTAGCTGGGCCCCGTGAGTTTTATCGCCATGGCATCGCCCCAGAGACCGCGTAAGTCGCGGCATGGATATCGTGCCACGGTCGAAGGCGGGGGCGGCTCTCGAGAGCGCGTTTAGCATGGCGTTATTAAGTGCATGAGAGTGCGTCGTGCACTGCTCGACGATGTTGGCCAGCGATTGCGAACTCGGTAGTTTCGGTCGCGTCGCGATTCTCAATTGCTCGCGTTTTCTACCGAACACCCACTTTGGGTGCTTTTCGGATCGCTTTTTAATGATCAGTCGATCATTGCGTATAGTGTAGTGTTGCGAAATTAGAGTCACACCTTAGTTTTCCGCACCGAAATCCCTTTGCAATGCACGACAGTTTCAAAGTGCATTTTAGCTTCATTTTATTCCATTCGCTTTCAGTTGAACAAGCGCATCTTTGAGTAGGATATCCGCCACATACAATCGTAAATCATTGTTACTTCATGTTGATCTGAAGTTCATTCTACATTTCATTAAACAGTTTCACACTTTTCTTATTTGTTTAACGTTAGAATCATATATTATAGACACGTAGGATTAATTTCAGACGAGTCTCGCTCGTTGCGTAGCCACCTCCCCTAGGTGAGACTCGGTAATTGACGTCGGCTTCCAAAGAATGCACGATCTTTGGAAGTCTACGTCAAGCTAAGAGCTACGCATGGTTCGCGATTCAATTTAGAGTTTTCACATGTTCGCTCCCGGTCTTAAACCGATTGGAGATTTATTAAGATAGTAAAATTGTTCGCAATTTTTGCATAATCTCTCAGTTTTGCTCGTATTCCGTCCGTCGCGATTTTTAATATCGTGAAACAAAACTACTTATTCGCGCAATAATTCACTTATTAGGTACTTTGTTTATAGATAAAATTGTAATTCAAAACGTTTCTTAATTACCTAAAGACCACATTTCACGTAGTGTTATTCGTATTTGTTACTAATATCTTAACAAAATATTAAAAATATATTAGGAATCGTTGCAAACACGCTATATATTTTTAAGAATAACCAAAAATCATAAACAATCTCATTAAGTACTAAGATATCGATAAATAATTTCATGTTGCGATAAAAATCGGCCGTGTCTGTATATTAAACAGCAATTAAACAGTGAATGCTAGTAATATTTTATTGCAATAATTTATTGCATAAACAATTAAAGTTTACCAGATTATAATTAATAAAGAAAAATAAAAGAATGTTGCATTAAAAATAATATTTCAGTATAACAAAGTAACGGTATTCCAGTAGTAAACAAGACGTCATGCGTCGGTGGTTTTCTAACGATCTGCGCAACTCGGGAATAACCTCTGGAGATCAGTTGTTGTCTGATTGTCATACCGTACACATATCCTGTCAATATGTTACCGAACATATTCTGACATATCGCGCGTATAGTACCGGGTTCGCGCGCGTACCCGCGGGTATCCGCGAGTGTTTTATCGTTTTTTAACGCGTGTGCTCGCGAGTGTTCACCAGCATTTCCACCTGTGTCTCCTGTGTCCAGGGATAGTCATCGATGGACCCTAGTGCCGGTTAGTGAATATGTTCACGCATGGATTACTGCATGTTTTAAGAGTGTCTACTTATTAATTAGTGAATATTCCGCGAGTGTTTCCTAATTAATTATCGCGAGTTTTCACGAATGTTTTTTTCGATTAATGCATGCTTACGCGAATCTTGTTTTTCGATTAACTTACATTTTCGCGAGTGCTTCTTAATTAATTATCGGGAGTTTTCACGGATGTTTTTTTTCGATTAACTTACGTTTTCGCGAGTGCTTCCTAATTAATTATCGCGAGTTTTCACGAATGTTTTTTTCGATTAATGCATGCTTACACGAATCTTTTTTTTTTCGATTAATTTACGTTATCGCGAGTGTTTCCTAATTATTTATCGCGAGTTTTCACGAATGTTTTTTTTTCGATTAATGCATGTTTACGCGAATCTTTTTTTTCGATTAACTAACGTTTTCGCGAGTGCTTCCTAATTAATTATCGCGAGTTTTCACGAATGTTTTTTTTTTCGATTAATGCATGCTTACGCGAATCTTTTTCTTCGATTAACTTACGTTTTCGCGAGTGCTTCCTAATTAATTATCGCGAGTTTTCACGAATGTTTTTTTTTTCGATTAATGCATGCTTACGCGAATCTTTTTCTTCGATTAAGTTACGTTTTCTCGAGTGCGTCCTAATTAATTATCGCGAGTTTTCACGAATGTTTTTTTTCGATTAATGCATGTTTACGCGAATCTTTTTTTTCGATTAACTTACGTTATCGCGAGTGTTTCCTAATTAATTATCGAGAGTTTTTACGAATGTTTTTTTCGATTAACTTACGTTTTCGCGAGTGCTTCCTAATTAATTATCGCGAGTTTTCACGAATGTTTTTTTTTCGATTAATGCATGCTTACGCGAAACTTTTTCTTAGATTAACTTATGTTTTCGCGAGTGCTTCTTTATTAATTACCGCGAGTTTTCACGAATGTTTTTTTTGATTAATGCATGCTTACGCGAATCTTTTTTTTCGATTAATTTACGTTATCGCGAGTGTTTCCTAATTAATTATCGCGAGTTTTCACGAATTTTTTTTTTCGATTAATGCTTGTTCTCGCAAATGCTTTAACGATTTAACTTTCGAATTTTTGCATGCTATATTGTATACGTGTTCGCGTGTATTTCTGTAATTACATACGTAATATTTTCTAAATTCTCGAGTACAATTGCATCTGCTTGTGTATGTTGTTTGCAAAATCTTCTACATAATCTTTTAAAACGAATCCCACTAAAGCTTTTAATTAAATATTTACAGAACGCTATGCAAAGAAGGATGACGGCCCGGTGAATTTGAACGAGAAACTACATTTTGGTGCCAGAACTAGAGGAGGCACGAGGATTGCTGCCGATTTCGAGCTGTTTCGGGGTGTCATAGCAGGTTCTGCGATCGGTGAGTCGCATGCTTTACGATTCCTCCGGTCCCCAATCATGTCGTAGGATGAAAGGTCCGAAACGACACGGGGGCCGGTTGTATTTTATCACTTTTTAAGCGAGCATAGTGATCACGAATGATATTGTACTTTAGTACAATAGCAATCGTAAATGTTACATTTTTATGGTACATTTCTTAGCTTAGAGTAGGGCTTTCTTGCACTTCACGCGTTACAATTTTAATGTAACGTAAACAAAAGCTTAAAAAATTAAATGAGAAGCCAGGTTTTCGAAATTTTGCTTATTATCAACTTTCATTTGCTTTCCTTGACCATCCGTAAAAACTTAAAGAAGTGCAAGAACGTATTGAGCGACAAGTAGATTCGAAAATCAAAGTATTAAATTGAATGAAACGCTTTGATATTCTTCGAAAATTTACTTTGATCTTCGAATCTCTTGATATTTAAATAAAATATTGCTCCGCTTATCGGAGTTGAATATTGAATTAGATTTTTCTTTCTTTTTTCATTTTAACTTCATTTCTAAATTTTTCATATTAAAACAAATTTATTCAATCGGGTCAATTGAAAGATAGGGTCAAGTTAGGATGTTAATTTCTGTTAATCACTTTTCTTTGCAAAGTTTTCAGCAAGCGCGAAGAAAATAAGGTGGTATATAATAGTTGTTATACTATTTTATCACTATGCTCGCTAATTGTAATTGTCCATTGCATGCTTTGTGTTAAAATCGAAATATGTGAGTGGCATCTGCAAAATTATGCGCTAAATATTAAATAATATAAATAATTTTGAACAACTAATATCGATTTTAGAAATGATGGCACTCGCACATATCGATTTTTGCATGTTTTGCGTGTGTGCAACGTAATACAGGGTGTTAATCTACCTCTGGGCCCCCATGAAATGGGGGGTTCTAGACGGTAAAATAAGACGAAAATCAAGAGTGACGAAATTTCGTTAAACGCTTCGTTTAATTAATTATTAGCAGTTAAAGATTGCCCCAAATCAGCCAATCAGCTGCAGGCGCCGTCCGTTGGGCTCGCCGCGCACAGGCGAACCCAGGACCGTATCAACATGTGTTACAACGCTTACCTCGTGGGGCGCAGGAAAACTTGTTTGTCACTCAAGAGACGGACGACACAAAATCAAAACTTCGGTCACCTTCCAAAAAGTATTCAATGATCGTTGAATAGCATTAACCTACTTACTCGCAAAATCCACAAGAGCATGTCAGAACTCGCCCATTGGGATTTCCGAGTAAAGAGGGTTAATGATCTCTTAAAGCAGATGGTATACTGCCTAAACGTGAAGCACCCACACGTATTCAAATCGCGATTGTCCCGTCCGCGAATATTTATTGAATATTACACTTGCACCGCGATTGTCCCGTCCGCAGTGTCCACAAAGAGGTACACCACCCACCTGCACGAATCAGTCACAATTTATATCGCCACTAAAATGTATTATTTTCTCTCTTCTTTTGCACTCTCACGACAACACCACATACGTGTGGCACAAACACACTTACTAAATTACTTATACACACCAAATTATATTTTATTTAAACTAAATAAAACAACTGTTATTTAAAAGAAATTAACTGTAATCAGGAACGATCTAAAAAAGCGTTTTAAAAGAAGTCGAAAAATAATTCCGCTACTGAACAACAGCAGAACCAAATGACGACTGACGAATACGCCAGAAGAAGGATTTCTCTGCGATTGCGTTGGAGGCTGATATTCTTTTGTCATCGACCGCATTCGATCGCCACCAGAGATCAGTCGTTAACGAAACATTGTGTTGACGTGCGGTTTATTTTCTCGTCGTTGTGATTTTTATCCTGAGTTCACTACGAGTGCGTGATACATGTGGATAGATAATTTGAGAAATGCTTTCTTAGTTTTCCTTTACTGTGTTTGAATTTGAATAATAACAAATATTACGAAGCAAACATTAACCGAAAAAATAGCTTTCTCTTTCTGAATTTCTCTTTCATTTGGTTCTGCTGTTGTTCAGTAGGGGAATTATTTTTCGACTTCATTAAAAAAGCTTTTTTAGATTGTTTCTAGTTATAGTTAATTTCTTTTAATAACATTTTTTAAATTTTAATTTTACATAAAATATAGTTGTGAGTGTATTTTGTGTCGCGTGTGTGGTGTGGTTTGTGGGAGTGCAAAAGAAGAGAGAAAAAATACAATTTAGTGGCGGTGTAAATTGTGACTGATTCGTGCACGTGTGTTGTGTACCTTTTGTGGACACTGCGGACGGGATAATCGAGATGTGAATGTATTATTCAATAAATATTCGCGGACGGGACAATCGCGATTTGAATGCGTGTGGGTGCTTCACTTTTGGGCAGTGTACTATCTGCTTTAAGAGATCATTAACCCTCTTTACTCGGAAATCCCAATGGGCGAGTTCTGACATGCTCTTGTGGATTTTTGCGAGTAAGTAGGTTTAATGCTATTCAACAATTATTGAATACTTTTTGGAAGGTGACCGAAGTTTTGATTTTGTGTCGTCCGTCTCTTGAGTGACAAACAAATTTTCCTGCGCCCCACGAGGTAAGCATTGTAACACATGTTGATACGGTCCTGGGTTCGCCTGTGCGCGGCGAGCCCAACGGCCGGCGCTGCAGCAGGATTGGCTAATTTCGGCAATCTTTACTGCTAATAATTAATTAACGAAGCGTTTAACGACATTTCGTCACTCTTGATTTTCGTCTTATTTTACCGTCTAGAACCCCCCATTTCATTGGGGCCCAGAGGTAGATTAACACCCTGTATATACAAACTGAACGCACAACGTTCGGGGATCTATCAGTATCCCTCAAACACATTTTTATGTTGCGATCGGGAATTAAAAATTTATTTCGCATTGCAACAAAACTAAAAACTTGGAGTTGCGAAATATAAGTATATTAAATAAATTAATCGTAGTAACGAAAACCTCGATTTAACTCTACATCTTAACATCATCTGAAAAAGAAATCTGTATCCAGATCTTTAATAGTTTCGAATCGACAAAAATCGAACAGCATACTCGATAAATGCTGTAATCGATATTCCATATATCGTTTTAATCAGACTATTTGACAAACTTAATGAATTTAGGCTGCAAACATATAAACTCTCATTGTTTAATTTTACTTTTCTGTATTCTATTGTATTTTATTCCAGTACATTCCAGCTACCTCATCTTATACCATTCTGTAATATTCCATTATACCCTCTTTTGTATTATATTAAATTAACCTAATATATTTTACTTTGGTACGCTGCGAATCTAATAGCTTTCCATTCAATTATGAGACACGAAGATTTCATCGAAATCACTTTTTCGAAGTCTTCGATCAAGTTCGTTCACTCGTAATTCATTTGGTTTTATTTCGTACTCATTCAATTTATTTTGGGACCTCAACACTTACTTCACTCAGCCTTTTAATATATTGCAAATTACATATTAAGTATTATAAAACATACATATAAATTATTATTAAACAATCGAATGAATTTCAGACGAGTCTCGCTCGTTGCGTAGCCACCTCCCCTAGGTGAGACTCGGTAATTGACGTCGGCTTCCAAAGAATGCACGATCTTTGGAAGTCTACGTCAAGCTAAGAGCTACGCATGGTTCGCGATTCAATTTATAGTTTTCACATGTTTGCTCCCGGTCTTAAACCGATTGGAGATTTATTAAGATAGTAAAATTGTTCGCAATTTTTGCATAATCTCTCAGTTTTGCTCGTATTCCGTCCGTCGCGATTTATAATATCGTGAAAAAAAACTACTTATTCGCGCAATTGGACCTATCCAACAGTGCGAACAAGTAGTCGCGTAATATACTAACCGAATAATATGCTAGCATATTCTTGTATTGCAGGTACTTAATTTATCATTTTTAATGTAATGTAATCGTACTACAATTTTATTCCCACAAAATTTCCCTTTTTCCCACTTTCATCGTCGATGATTTTGTTTGTACAACTGGGCTCGTTGCATTCACTCCCTTCTCATTGTCATCTGTTTCGGGGCTTGCTTCTTTGCCTCCTTCTCTCATATTCATTATATTTCGCGATCAACCCGTATCAATGCATTGCCTTGGGCTCCCTACCCCTCCCCCCCCAAACACCGCCAACCAACCCGTTTCATTTTTATACAGCTAGCTTCCCAGTACATAATTCTACGTTGGAAGGTACCAGTACATCGTATAGGACGTCGAGGGATGCGTGCGACGTAGTTTTAGCTATCCATAAGATAGTTTTAGCTTGTCAATTTTATTGTGGGCGCTTCTCCTGCAAGGAAAGCTTGTCCAACTTAAAGCGAAGAAATTCGCTTTCCATTTTCCTTCGCCGCCACATCGTATAGAACAATGCAATGTTCTCGCGCGTATATAGCTTCGTAATCGTTCGGTGTCGGAGAGTTTTTGCATGGCGCACTCGCTCGCCGCCGTGGTGCGACATGCGCTTAATGATTCCATGCTTCTGTCAGACGCTCTCGCGAGTCTTCACCAATCTCGCTCGTGTCACGATACTCCATGTTCGCGCCGCGATCGTTGGGGCGGCGTCATGTCGATGCGACTACCGGTGTCCAGCCGGGGAACTGCGGCGCTGCGTCGAAGGGAGCGGTGGGTGCTCCCGACCAGGGTTAGGTCCTGCAGGTGGACGGGTCTCGGCGCTACGCGTTGGGGACAGCGGCATGCTCCTTCCACTGGTCGCCGTTGTGAGGCGCGTCGCCAGTTTGTGGCGCGTTCTTGCATCCGTTAGTCGGCAGGGGTGGACTGTTGCATCCATCTACAGGGCCGTGCTCGAACCCTAGCTGGGCCCCGTGAGTTTTATCGCCATGGCATCGCCCCAGCGACCGCGTAAGTCGCGGCATGGATATCGTGCCACGGTCGAAGGCGGGGCGGCTCTCGAGAGCGCGTTTAGCATGGCGTTATTAAGTGCATGAGAGTGCGTCGTGCACTGCTCAACGATGTTGGCCAGCGATTGCGAACTCGGTAGTTTCGGTCGCGTCGCGATTCTCAATTGCTCGCGTTTTCTACCGAACACCCACTTTGGGTGCTTTTCGAATCGCTTTTTAATGATCAGTCGATCATTGCGTATAGTGTAGTGTTGCGAAATTAGAGTCACACCTTAGTTTTCCGCACCGAAATCCCTTTGCAATGCACGACAGTTTCAAAGTGCATTTTAGCTTCATTTTGTTCCATTCGCTTTCAGTTGAACAAGCGCATCTTTGAGTAGGATATCCGCCACATACAATCGTAAATCATTGTTACTTCATGTTGATCTGAAGTTCATTCTACATTTCATTAAACAGTTTCACACTTTTCTTATTTGTTTAACGTTAGAATCATATATTATAGACACGTAGGATGAATTTCAGACGAGTCTCGCTCGTTGCGTAGCCACCTCCCCTAGGTGAGACTCGGTAATTGACGTCGGCTTCCAAAGAATGCACGATCTTTGGAAGTCTACGTCAAGCTAAGAGCTACGCATGGTTCGCGATTCAATTTAGAGTTTTCTCATGTTTGCTCCCGGTCTTAAACCGATTGGAGATTTATTAAGATAGTAAAATTGTTCGCAATTTTTGCATAATCTCTCAGTTTTGCTCGTATTCCGTCCGTCGCGATTTATAATATCGTGAAACAAAACTACTTATTCGCGCAATTGGACCTATCCAACAGCGCGAATAAGTAGCCGCGTAATATACTAACCGAATAATATGCTAGCATATTCTTCTATTGCAGGTACTTAATTTATCATTTTAAATGTAATGTAATCGTACTACAATTTTATTCCCACAAAATTTCCCTTTTTCCCACTTTCATCGTCGACGATTTTGTTTGTACAACTGGGCTCGTTGCATTCACTCCCTTCTCATTGTCATCTGTTTCGGGGCTTGCTTCTTTGCCTCCTTCTCTCATATTCATTATATTTCGCGATCAACCCGTATCAATGCATTGCCTTGGGCTCCCTACCCCTCCCCCCCAAACACCGCCGACCAACCCGTTTCATTTTTATACAGCTAGCTTCCCAGTACATAATTCAACGTTGGAAGGTACCAGTACATCGTATAGGACGTCGAGGGATGCGTGCGACGTAGTTTTAGCTATCCATAAGATAGTTTTAGCTTGTCAATTTTATTGTGGGCGCTTCTCCTGCAAGGAAAGCTTGTCCAACTTAAAGCGAAGAAATTCGCTTTCCATTTTCCTTCGCCGCCACATCGTATCGAACAATGCAATGTTCTCGCGCGTATATAGCTTCGTAATCGTTCGGTGTCGGAGAGTTTTTGCATGGCGCACTCGCTCGCCGCCGTGGTGCGACATGCGCTTAATGATTCCATGCTTCTGTCAGACACTCTCGCGAGTCTTCACCAATCTCGCTCGTGTCACGATACACCATGTTCGCGCCGCGATCGTTGGGGCGGCGTCATGTCGATGCGACTACCGGTGTCCAGCCGGGGAACTGCGGCGCTGCGTCGAAGGGAGCGGTGGTTGCTCCCGACCAGGGTTAGGTCCTGCAGGTGGACGGGTCTCGGCGCTACGCGTTGGGGACAGCGGTATGCTCCTTCCACTGGTCGCCGTTGTGAGGCGCGTCGCCAGTTTGTGGCGCGTTCTTGCATCCGTTAGTCGGCAGGGGTGGACTGTTGCATCCATCTACAGGGCCGTGCTCGAACCCTAGCTGGGCCCCGTGAGTTTTATCGCCATGGCATCGCCCCAGCGACCGCGTAAGTCGCGGCATGGATATCGAGCCACGGTCGAAGGCGGGGGCGGCTCTCGAGAGCGCGTTTAGCATGGCGTTATTAAGTGCATGAGAGTGCGTCGTGCACTGCTCGACGATGTTGGCCAGCGATTGCGAACGCGGTAGTTTCGGTCGCGTCGCGATTCTCAATTGCTCGCGTTTTCTACCGAACACCCACTTTGGGTGCTTTTCGGATCGCTTTTTAATGATCAGTCGATCATTGCGTATAGTGTAGTGTTGCGATATTAGAGTCACACCTTAGTTTTCCGCACCGAAATCCCTTTGCAATGCACGACAGTTTCAAAGTGCATTTTAGCTTCATTTTATTCCATTCGCTTTCAGTTGAACAAGCGCATCTTTGAGTAGGATATCCGCCACGTACAATCGTAAATCATTGTTACTTCATGTTGATCTGAAGTTCATTCTACATTTCATTAAACAGTTTCACACTTTTCTTATTTGTTTAACGTTAGAATCATATATTATAGACACGTAGGATGAATTTCAGACGAGACTCGCTCGTTGCGTAGCCACCTCCCCTAGGTGAGACTCGGTAATTGACGTCGGCTTCCAAAGAATGCACGATCTCTGGAAGTCTACGTCAAGCTAAGAGCTACGCATGGTTCGCGATTCAATTTAGAGTTTTCACATGTTTGCTCCCGGTCTTAAACCGATTGGAGATTTATTAAAATAGTAAAGTTTTTCGCAGTTTTTGCATAATCTCTCAGTTTTGCTCGTATTCCGTCCGTCGCGATTTATAATATCGTGAAACAAAACTACTTATTCGCGCAATTGGACCTATCCAACAACGCTAATAAGTAGTCGCGTAATATACTAACCGAATAATATGCTAGCATATTCTTGTATTGCAGGTATTTAATTTATCATTTTAAATGTAATGTAATCGTACTACAATTTTATTCCCACAAAATTTCCCTTTTT
>JAOPTO010000937.1:0-26706 GCA_033822845.1 Tetrapedia diversipes | reverse complement strand
TCAATTATTATCACCCATTTACTCACCAGTGTATTCTCAAACATTTACAATACTTATGAACGGGAGTGTAGCCCGCGAAGGGTCTCCTCTCACACGAACCTTCACCCTTTTTTCATCACCGTTTCTAAAAGTCCCGACGCAGCTTCCGAGGATAAAGATATTACAACAGAGAGAGAAAGAGAGAGAGAGAGAGTGTGTGTTTCGCAGAAGTGTGTGAGTGTGTGATGCAGATCTTCAGTGTCATTAATTTATTGTTGTTTTATTGTGTTTACAGTTGTTGTTTAAATAAATTATATCAATTATTATCACCCATTTACTCACCAGTGTATTCTCAACCATTTACAATACTTATGAACGAGAGTGTAGCCCGCGAAGGGCCTCCTCTCACACGATCCTTCACCCTTTCTTCATCACCGTTTCAAGAAGTCCCGACGCAGCTTCCGAGGATAAAGATATTACAACAGAGAGAGAAAGAGAGAGAGAGAGTGTGTGTTTCGCAGAAGTGTGTGTGTGTGTGTGATGCAGATCTTCAGTGTCATTAATTTATTGTCGTTTTATTGCGTTTACAGTTGTTGTTTAAATAAATTATATCAATTATTATCACCCATTTACTCACCAGTGTATTCTCAAACATTTACAATACTTATGAACGAGAGTGTAGCCCGCGAAGGGCCTCCTCTCACACGATCCTTCACCCTTTCTTCATCACCGTTTCAAGAAGTCCCGACGCAGCTTCCGAGGATCCGCTTCTCGATGTTCGACGGCATGCGTGCCGGTAACACGTTCGCCGCAACAAAATTGTACAAAAGCTGGAACGGGCGGTGATAATGGGTCCGTACGAGATTCCTTTGAACGAAGAAACGGTGCCGGACAAAAAGAAGCCGGACGCGGAGAGAGGTTGGAGAACACGTAGAGGGGTTCTGGTACGCGCGCTCGGTCGAGATTCGATCGCGATCGGTATCGATTGAGTCATTTTGCGGCGCAAATTGCGACAACGACGAAATCGCGCGCGATTAGTCGAGCCCGGGGACCGCAGAAAGCAAAAGCGCGACGAGCAATCGTCGGCGTACAGCTGTTTGCTCGTTACACCGAAAGATTGGCGCACAGGTGCCGCACTCGTGTGTACACTCCTGTTCATAAGTCACCGGGCACGGGTGAATTTTCGAGAAAATGCTTGCCGCAAGGAGCTTCTCTTTATTTCACGTTCATCGGATCTGTCTAGAGCAGTAGCGTCAAAATCATGTGGCGAACTCGGGCCATAAAATGCAATTTTAGGATCATAGACGGGCAACATTTCCACAGTTTGCAATATTTTAACACTTTACCGACCGGAAGCCTATTAATCGGCTTTTACATGCTTAATCTGTAAATTTTGTGATGTTTCCTTACACTAAGGTGACTGCTTCGAGCAATATCCAGTATATATATACTGTAAAAAAACATTAAACTATCAATTATGCGAAAAAGTCATTGTAATCAATTCATTAGCGATGCATCCACGCTAAAATGAGTCGATCGGGAGTGTATATGGAATAAGTTGAATCACGAGTGGTCGGTAAAGTGTTAAGAACGAATATTTGATAAATATTTTTTGAAAATTTCACCGTAACATTTTAATGAAATCAAAACCAAAATGACGAAGCTTTGTGGGTCGCGTGTTCGACACCACTGGTCTAGAGAATTATCAACGAGAGGGTAAGTTTCCCAGCAGTATTTTCCTAATGTCAACCGGTAACTTAACGTTTTCTGCAAATTAAACACGCCATCGTGGAAGCTTCGTTTATGACCATAACGCAAACGATCTATTTTAAATTATATCCGTGTGCCATGAATTACGAAGGGAAGTGTAAATCCAAAATTCATTTTATAGATATTCCTGAAATTGTGGAAAATGAATGGTTAACATGATAGCTTTATTTCATCACTGCGACACATTCCTAATTTTGTATTTCGTTTTAAGTTCGTTGAGCGCTCGGTTAGTTATGAATAGGAGTGTACGTCAGCCGAAGCCGAAAATTGCGCCCTTTCCGCGGGCGAACCTTGTGATTTTCGAGTTGTCAACCCGACCACTGTCCCTCGACACTTTTGAATGCTTATTGGCAGCGTCCGGGACGTGTGTTTTTAAGTATGTTAATGCGGCCGGGAGGCGGGTGATTTGGGCAGCTGGTCCAGTCCAGGCAGATTGCTTCGATGCGACTCTTTTTAATTTGGGTTCCATGATGGAGATTGATTTTTATGGTGGATGATTAGGGCAGTTTCGAAACGTTTAGGGGAGGACGAAAGGGGATAAGTTATCGGTTGGGCTGTGATTATGAAAGGAAGGTAGGAATCTTTGAACACTTGCCTAACTTTACGATTGTTCAACGGCACTTTGTTAAAGATACGTCTCCGTCGATATTTTTAGATATCTTTAAGTATTCATAGATATTGCTAAATGTCCTGGAAAGTTTGAAACGAACGAACAAAATTTAAATATTTTATGTCTTTAGAGGTGAAGGGGGTTCTTTAGAATTTGAATAGCAACAGTTAGTGACCTTTAGAATTAATCATTGCCCGTTCAGCCATTGCGATTCACGTTGGCGAGCATCACCTACTTCCGATCAAACGGCAAATCATCACGCGGAAACGACTTCACGCGTTCACGAGGCGAGAGTGTTCCTCGAAGTGCATTTCAGTGAAAGGGTTGGGTCAGTGAAACTAAGGGAAAGTTGTTAATTGCATCGTGGTGCTAGTTCTGGTATGCCTCCTCCTTTGAAATTTTCTAAACCAGAAAATAGACCGAACCAATTGGATAATAAAACGTTTACCGCATCGTATGAGGTTTTCAACTAACATATAGGGAAAAAGTTTGCCTTAACACTGCTCCTTGAAATTCTAAAATTATTTGGTTCCGAATAAGTTCACAGTGTTAAACGGTTTAATTAATTAAAAATTAGAAAACGACAATTCGTCGTTACTGTCAAGAATCACCCAAATTTAGTTGATCTTAATTCAACTCATAATAATTTATACAATCACTAAAATTTACTCAAAACTCCGAAATTTCTACTGACTTCTTTCTTTCTCATAATCACCCATCGCACAGTTTACACAAAGTACACAAATCAAATATTCACAAATGCCACAAAGAAGCTATCACACGTTTATCAAATATCCTCTCGTTAACCTGACTTTTACCCTTCCATTTAAAAAGATCAGGAAGTTTATTGATTTCCAATAAATGGTACTTAAAAGTGCATTACAAGTATTATTTTTAAAACTGAAGGATAATGGTTTAACACTAGAACTACAGACAGATTACATGTACTTATTTGCATAGAAGAAATCAAATTGAAAATTGCCTGAAAAAAATACCGAATGCGTAGAAAACAAATCTTTATCAATACCATTTGCAGAAAATCGTAGTAAATTTTGGAAACTTCACCACATCTACTATATAAGGTGGCTACGAATAATCACCGATTGGTGTCATTTTGAGTGCTCTGGTAGTTCTAATGTTAACCGCAAGTTACCTAAGCGAGTGAACGAAACCAGAAGGAGAAGGAGGCACGTGTTTGTGACCATATCATTAGGACCACCCTTCGCGACCGTGCCGGTGAGCATTTTTCGGAAGCGTAATGACACTTCGTGCGCGAACCATTTAGGTGGATCCGCGGTAAATTGTTCCGGCCCCGAGGTACCACTCCCCCCTTCCTAACCCTCCTTCCTTTAAAAGACAAGAAACCTGGGCTCAACCTTCGAAATTGCACACTCTAAATAAAAGAGCGAATTATGGACAATATCGAATGTATACGGTAAAAATATGAACTTTTTCAATGCATGCACTAAGCTTTTTTAACACGTTCGTCGCCCAGCGTGATTCGGCTGAGTTTCTCGCTGGGTCCAAATCCAATTGCATAGAAAACTGGGGTAAAAAAAGAAATATAAAAACAGCAAAAATTTTTACTTTTTATTTTTATTCTATGTATTTTTCATTTCTATATACACACTATACTTCAATGCTTATTTCATTGAATTCCTTTCAAAATTTCAATTTAAAATCCTATTTAACTTTAACGCTATTCCTGCTGACACTTCACCTATTCCTACCGCGACATTCCCGCGTAAAACAGGCTACAAATTTTTCTTAGAAAATAAACAACGAAAAAAGAAGTGAATATTGAAAAATGTATTATACGTATGTTTGAGGAAAAGTTTAAAGTTTAAAGGCGATTCAATTATGTTGTATATATGAAATTCTAATCGAAATGTTAAAAACGGTCATTTGACCGGTCGTGGTAGGAATAGTGTTAAGAAAAGGAGCGTCACCCAAATATGATGACGAACGTGTTAAAATGTCACTATTTAGGCTCAACTAAACCTTGACCATATAATTATTAAGTTTTGCCTTTCTTATCTTGTTTAATCAATTATTTTTTGTATTACACATTAAGTTATCAGTTCGTGTGTGAGAGTCTCTATTACGGCAATGCGTGAGGCATAAAATATCTTCGACCTCTTGGTATTAACCCTTTGCGAACGGAGCAGTAAAGAAAATAGTTACGTCGCGCATTTGTGTTACAAAAGCTAAAGCTGTATTTAACACGTTGAACGCCCAGCGTAAATCGGTTGGAGTTTCTCCCAAGACCTAAACCCGAAACTCGGAGTGTAAACAGCGCAATGTTATATTTACTTTATAATTTATTGTTACTTTATATCGTATATACTTATCATAATTGTGTTACAAATAAAATTAGTATAAATTACCTCCAAAATCTTGTTTTAATTAGAAAAGTGTCAACTGTTCACAAGAAACATAGCCGTCACCCAGATATGGGTGACGTGCGTTCAACGTGTTAAATAAATTTTTCATAAAATCTAACAAAATCATAAACAAACAAATTTAGGCCAACTTGACTTCTTAGGCTAGTATACCCATGCGTACCTTATACGTGTCGTTTACGACAGACAAACGTCAGCCGCAGCACGAGAGTTGGACGAATATATCCGACACTCGTCCGTAAAGGTTTAAAAGAATTAAAATGTTCATAGTGCGAGAAGTATTTGAATTGTTTCTTTGAGACGGTTTATCAAACGCAACTAATGCCGTGCGATAATGTACACGTCTTAATACTATACGAAGCGTATGAACGTTATCATTGCCCCTGTCAAATTAAAGCTCCTCTAATTCACCCTTTCTCCGACCGAAGATTTCGAGATCGGAGAGATTAATCATGGCCGGACGATGATTATTCGTGCGCCTTAAGAATAGAGGGCTCGTGTGTGTAATTAGCGAGAAGTTACGAAAACTGACAAATGGAACGTCAAAGCAATTTATAAGATTGCAATTAAGAAATGGTGCTTTGAAAAAGATTGATTGCTTGTTTTGTGTCAAATTAAACTTGGCAGCGTGGCAAGCTGATAACGTAACGGCACCAAAAATGCTTTTTAACGATTGTATGCACTTTGTGCACCCCACAAATAGATATGAAAGTTGCGAACAAAAGTCTGGTGGAATTTGAATGGAACTTCATATTTAAATAAGAATCTCTATCTAAGAGCCAGACTAACCCGATTCTATTGTTTTTCGAAACTGAAATGTATATACACCACCATCTTGTCGCTTCTCTTTTGTTTAATAAGATACAGTACACACGATTCAATTTTGAAAAAAATGGAATTCGGTTAGTCAGGGATTTAAATATGAAAATTTTCATTTTTTTCATTCTTCTGTACCCACTTTTTATCCTCCTTTTTAATTTTCACTCGTTTTTCGTTACTCTTTCAATATCTTCCCTCTGCAATCTCCGAATTTGTATATCAGCAAAATTTTTTATTCTTAACCATAATCTCTTCATCTTTTCTGTTCACTTCACTCACTTCCCACTTTTCCACGCTTTATTCTTCCCGCGTCCTAATATTCTCTGTTCTCTGTCGACAGAAAAAGAAAGAGTCCTGAGAAATTCTCGGAAAACCCGGGATTCGAAATAAAGGAATCAGAAGAATCTTCTTCGTTTCTTGGAACTTCAGGTGTCGCAACATTCCGCGTTCCGTTGGTTTTAATGCGGGGGCTGGGCCGGCGTTTAAAAGAAGCCACAAAGCAGGCAAAGTTGATGGGCAATTTTTAGACCTAACCATAGTCCACGCACGTCACACGTAATCACTGTCGGGGCCCCTTGCGTTCAACTTCGCAGCCGATGGAACTCGATTACGGAAAAACTGAACGTTTGCCGAGAAACGAGGGCCGACTCGAAGGACACGACTCAATAGAGGCTGACGTAAGCACCGGCGTATTTCCGGTATGTAGAAACAGGTCGAAAAACCCCATTCTTCTTTTGTCTGCGACAGATCTTCAGCTGTTGCTTGAATTTTATACAATCCCTTGGAGTATTCCTCTATGTTACAATAATATAAACTATATGTTTGACAATAATATAAACTCTTATCTTGAATCGAATTTTAACAACTTCACCGTTGTAGTCGCTAATCGATTAGATTAAAAACATAAAGTTGTTTATGGTGTCTGTTGGAAATTGAATACAGAAATACTACGAAGCAAAAATTAACGATAAACCAGCTTTCTCTTAACGTACTTTCTCAAGGGCTTCTTCCAACAAGCTAAACCACATCTGGCATTTTAGAAAGTTCGAAAACATCGAGAAACAGAACAATGGGGCTGAAGGACCCGGACAGGGTTGTAAGAATTTCGACGACTGCGTTCTGCTAGTCTTGTGACAAAACTCGCTAGGTGCGGTCAAAATTGCCCTTCCTCGTGCTATATAAAAGTATCAATAAATATCTAAGTATTACTTCACAAATAAGAGTTTATTTCATTTAGCAATATAAAACCCCATTCCCAAAAGAGTCGAATTGTATGAAATACTTAATTAGCAATAATAACCTTCTTTGATTACTTGCCGTCAGTCGACTAATTTACTCAGATAATCTAAGCATTATTTATTTTTATAAAAGCTTTTCACGCGTATAAAATACAAACAGTTTTTCAATAAACAATTAAAAATAATTTTCCAATTGTTACGTAACTTTTAATTCACCCCTACCAAACAACTACAGGCACTAACAGACTATGCAATGATAAATCGGATAAAACAACAATCGATGATAAAATAATCAATTTTAAAACTTTCTTCCTATTATTTTTCCGTTAACACGTTGAACGCCCAGCGTAAATCGGTGGAGTTTCTCCCAAGACCTAAACCCGAAACTCGGAGTGTAAACAGTGCAATGTTATATTTACTTTATAATTTATTGTTACTTTATATCGTATATACTTATCATAATTGTGTTACAAATAAAATTAGTATAAATTACCTCCAAAATTTTGTTTTAATTAAAAAAGTGTCAACCGTTTACAAGAAACATAGCCGTCACCCAAATATGGGTGACGTGGCGTTCAACGTGTTAAAGACTGGCCGTCTGTAGATTATTTTAAAATAATTGTAACCCTGACACGTAACACGAAAAAAGTAATGCGTCAAATGGGAACCAAGTGTACGCTCCGGGGACGGCATAGTTGCGCGAACGACGACGTCGGCTCGATGATATTTCGCGGACAAATCCGCGTCGCGACAAGAAGTCGTCTCGTTCCCTCGATCCGATCGACTCGGTTAGCAAGGATGCGTTGCGACAATTTGTGCCCTTGAATGACGGAATGCTACGGCGATGGTCAGCATGGTTTCAATTAACAACGACAAGAACAGGTATCCCGGTGCCGCGTTTATATGGAAACTGGACGTTGATGTTCGTTGTCGCTTTCAATTCTTCAGGATAAAGTAAAAGGACTGAAAATTTCATTTTAATAGAGAATTTTGAACGCAGTAACTTATTTTCGCAGCAATTCTGTAATTTTCAATGAATTGGTGTTATCTACGGTTGAGTTATATCTGAATTGGCAAGGGTTAAAATCAATGTCATTGTTTACAAAGTTTCTTTTCCCAAATGTAAATCACAAACAGAGTACCAACTTCAATCGTCCGATTCCCCTTTGAAACGTACCCCAGTACCCCATTAGGCCCACGAGCTCTCACCCCGATTCCAATGCAAAACACGCACCTTCAAAGACGGCACCCTTAATTTTCACACGCGTACACTCCTACTCATAAGTCACCGAACGCTTTTAAATCTTAGCAAGATCGTAAAAAGATTGTGAATACAACTTGATACTTTCTGTAAAGTAAATAATTAGCAAGCAGCAGCTTCCTTCTATGACCATAATAAAATATTTCCCTTTATTTTACGTTCATCGAGTGACCATCGATGATTACGGACAGTAGCATAAGTCCCAAAATCGATCTGAATTTTCCTAACGTTAGCTAGTGACTCAATGTTAACGCTTCATCGACAGCGAGCCTATTAAGCTCATCGCGTATTAAGAATTTATTAAAAATTGAACTTTGGAAAAGCAGAAAATGCATTCGACCAACTGTGAACAACACTAGTTGAAGGCTAACTAATAATAAAGGTAAATAGAATCAATCGTAGCACCTTTGTTGCGGAAAAAAAATAGGAAATCTCCCCTATTCGGTTGGCTAAGTGTTAATACTACGGACGGTGGCTTTATCTTACGCCTGTTTCTCGTCACGAGTTCATCCAGTGTCCCGACGAATTATGAACCGGAGTGTACGCGCGTCTCTCTATCAAGATCCGGCTCGCGCTCACACGAAAAGGGGCACGTGTTCCTCGGCTCCGTTGCCGTGGCACGATTTATGAATGCCACCGGGTATACGTGGCTCATAGAAAGTCAATGCGAAATTTCGGGGGGCGCCGCCTACTTTCTGGGTCCCCGGGCCCAGGATCGGGGGCCCGAATGCAACACCGTGGGCCCTCTCGACACCGACGATGCGTGTTCACCTTGTTTTCCCCCTTTTTTTTCTCTGCCGCCGTTTCCCCGTGGACACACGAGCGCCATGCGGCGGGGTTGTAGAGAAAAAGGGGTAGGGGGCGAGGGGGCACGACGTTTGCCTCCGAGGGGACAGTTGCCGGGGCCTCTGCTCACCTGCTCTTAAAAATCTAAGCACGCGAAATCACGAATGCCTATTAGCCACCTCGGCCGTGCTGTGTCCCGGTAGCCTGGAATAGTCAGTCCACCTTCTGACGTAGCGATGGCCACGAGATTGCCTGTCCTCCGACCAGAGGAAATTACCCACGCTCCCGTTGCCCTGCTCGCAAGACGTCCACCGTCGATGCATAGAGAGATCGAACGATTACCCGGCTGGCGCAGGATCGAGCGATCGGGGCTGTTCGCGCTCGCAGGTTTTCGGATGGAAACTGGCCACTGATATTTCGGCGAACCTTAGGTTCATCGTTCTTCGGTTTTGGGTGGGAAATATTGTGGATCGTTGGTTAGAGATAGATGTCGAGATGTTTGCTCTTTGCTTCTTAACACTTTGTATGCCGGCCCCGCGAAAACGCGGGTTTGGAAGTCTGTTGCTTTAGCGCCGGGTTTGCGATAATACAACATTCTTTTGTTTGGCGATTTGTTTGTTTCTATTTTTCGTTATCGTTATATTGCATATAATGAATATGCAAACCAATTTTAGTGTTTTACAATAATGTATAAAATTTTTAATATTTTCTTCACCTACAGTTTTAAATGCCTCAGATGCCACCGGCATACAATGTGTTAACACTTTGCCGTTGCTTGTGTTGCTTTCGAATAAAGGAACGTTATAAAATTTACAAACGAAGCGTGCAAAAAGCCGATTAATCGTACCTGTTACTGAAAATTAGAAATAATACTTGCAAAAGAAAATATTTTTAATAGAAAAATTCTAGTTTTCTATAAAAAAATCAAGTCAATCTCGAAGGAGCACGGAAGTCGTACGAATTCACGCGTGCACGCTTTCAGCGGCCATTGTTGCTTCGCAACACGCGTGTTCAATAAGACGCGAAAACTGTCGGTTTCGGTGCAACATAGTAAAGTGGAAGAAAAAGCAGCATTATTCGTAATCACAGGCATGCGACCACCTCCCACCCTCCTTCCTCCCTCCCTCTCCTCCCCCTCGCCAAAACCTCCTCTCCATCTGCTGGCACATTTCGGAGTCTTGAAATTGCAGCCCAATTTCCATGATGCCCCCGGTACTTATACAGCGTCGCTCTAAACGTGCGTTTCCTTTTTCTAGGCTGTCGCATTAAAATTTTTGCATCTCCACGCGCGGCGTTATTACCGAGACCGGTAATAACATCATAGGCGAGGAGAATATTATAATGATAAGCAAATGAAGAACAACGGAGGGAATTTTATTTATGTTGGGCTCAAAGCATAGGAAATTTATTCGCCGATCGTATCGACAGATTCGAGGCAATTTTTGTAAATATTGCTTTTTACGCTTAACTTAATTTAAGCCGCGTATACTTTACGTTTATCAGAATTTGCATTGCATGGGAATCTGCTGAAGCTCCCGAAGTCGTTAATTGTAAGTTTTGACCAAACGAAGGAGTTAAAAAATATTCGATATTCAATCGCAGAATCCATCGTACGATAAACGTACGGGTAATGAGAAGAATGTATTTCCTTAATTTCCGTTCAGAGTAGCAATTTATCTGCAACCGAACGATAAATCAATGATCAGTTCGTCAGTACGTAGGAACTAACGAAAGAGACGGTGCAATTAAAATTCCCATTTGCATGATTTCACTTAGGTCAAACGCAGAAATATTGAAAAGGAAAAGTCCCATAAATAAGGTGCGGGTAGAAGAAAGAAAAAAAGACGCGAGGCCGATTAATCAGCGAAACAGATTTCTCATTTTTTACCGTGCGATCGCGAACACTGCTCGGTTCATTTGTATCGTTCCGTCGGGAACGAAAAAAGAAAGCAGGGTAACCGACTGACACGGTGATCTCGGAGTACGAGACGAAAGAATATTTATGTCTTCATGAACAGCTAACCAACGGTTATTACGAAAAGAGAGAAACAGGAGAAGAGAGAGAAAGAGAGAAAGAGAGAGACAGAGAAAGTCGTGCTGCGTGCACGTCGCTAATAATCGGTCTCGCTGCTTGACGCGACGTTAAAAATTAGTTTATAAAGAAAAAGGAGGATCGTGGATGGCTGGGTGTGCCCTGGGAACACCCGGTATAAAGTTGTCCCCTGTACACGACGTCATATTTCAACATTAAGTGGCCCGATGGTCGGAATATTAGCGAAATAATACTTGTTCCGCGGGCGATAATATATGATGCACGACACTGCATGATTAAAAATCGCGATATTCCAGCTGCTGTGTAATATAGGCGGTTTTAAAAAGTCGGCCACGGAATACCGGTATTTTAGAGACAGCCCTTTGCATCGTAATCAGATTGTCACTGCATGCTTCGCATAATAAACGTTTCTGTCATTCACACCGGGGAGGTAGAATCTTACGATTGCCCGTGATGTTTATTATAAATTGGAGATTTTTCAAGAAATGAACAACTGCAAAAGCGAATGGATCGAAATTATTGTGTACCTAACACTCTGTTAAGTTTCATGCGTTCAATGCCATTGGCTGTTTCCAATTATTTTACTTCAATTCCATATTTTCCCGTCAAATTTCAATTCCGTATTTCAATTCTACGTTTTCCATTTTACCCCTTTCTATCCCATATCCCCTGTTCCATTAACAATCATTGCCATCGTAACGCCATTGGCTGTATGCAATTATTTTACTTCAATTCCATACCTTCCCGTCAAATTTCAATTCCGTATTTCAATTCCACGTTTTCTACTTTATTCCTCTCTATCCCATATCCTCTGTTCCATTAACAATCATCGCCATCGTAACGCCATTGGCTGTATGTAATTATTTTACTTCAATTCCATACCTTCCCGTCAAATTTCAATTCCGTATTTCAATTGTTCCGTTTTCTACTTTATTCCTCTCTATCCCATATCCCCTGTTCCATTAACAATCATCGCCATCGTAACGCCATTGGCTATATGCAATTATTTTACTTCAATTCCATACCTTCCCGTCAAATTTCAATTCTGTATTTCAATTCTGTATTTCAATTCTACGTTTTCTACTTTATTCCTCTCTATCCCATATCCCCTGTTCCATTAACAATCATTGCCATCGTAACGCCATTGGCTGTATGCAATTATTTTACTTCAATTCCATATTTTCCCGTCAAATTTCAATTCTACGTTTTCCACATTACCCCTCTGTATCCCATCATATCCCCTATCCAATCCACAATCAGTTTACCTCATTTTCAATTCCGCGTTCCCCGCTTCTTCGCCGACTTCCCGTTGAAAAAAAAAATGTTCCATCGAAAAAAGAAAAACAGACGCATTACCTAAGGTATTCCTCTCGCATACCGATTCCGCAACCCTTCATCGAGCAACGTCAGCCCCATTTCATTCTACCCGGCCGTAAATCCCGAGTTCCTCCGACGGTCGATGATAAATCAATTCGATCGACAAATTCCCGCGCGATGGACACCGTCGTGAACAGGCTTACAGCAGCGGCCATAAAGACGACGCCTCGAGAGAGGAAGAAGGGCGGCTGTCCCGCGATTTCCTTCGCGAATGCAGCGCACGCGCCTCGCGTCGTATCAATTATTCCCGGGGTCGGGCCCTAAAAGCGGCGAAACAATTTCTGCACTCGGAAGATCGATAATGGTCGGGTGGTGGGGGGCAGAGAGAGAGAGGGGGGGAAGGGAGGGGGGAGAGATGGGGCCCGATGGCGCGCGCGATCGTCTAACCGGCGGCGCGCGCGATCATCTTTCTTGTATCGTGACACGTACACGATAATGCCTGTCCGAAAATCGCAATCAAACGATACTTAGTCTCCTCGGAGATATAATATGCGCGCGGGGCCCAACGATGATCATAGGCTAACGTACATTTAGGCAGATGCGACAGAAATTGAACGTCTCCTGGTTCCACGGCCCTCCTCCAGCTCTTTCCCTTTCTAACTTCGTCCCTTCTTTCCTTCTGTCTCGTCTTCTACTTCATATCTTTTTTTGTTTTGTTTTGCCCCTCTCTGTCCTCGTTCTACGTGAATTCTCTCTTGGTCCCGCAAGGGTGCGTGTTTCACCGGTGAAATGTTCGTGATCACAATATTCGCATACAATTCTCGCAAAGGTGTTCGCGAGATTTTTAGCGCACGTGTCGTGTAACCAGCCGCGTTTTACGGAAAGTTGACAGAACTTGTTGAAAGAACACAACGTAATGGTAAGTTATAAAGGCATGCTGCGCGATAAACTTGCAAACTACAATAATTTGCTACACGGTAGTATTTTGTTGTGTAGTTGTAGATATTGCTTTACAAAAATTATATGCCGTAAACAGTATACAATTTGTGTACCTGATTTTTATGCAAGCACACATTTCTATACTTACGCTTGATAAAACGAAACGAATTTCGCCCTCTTAATACCTAGCCAACCGAACGGAGAGATCTTCAATTCTTTTTCTCGACAAAGCGCTGCCATTAATTCTATTTACATTTGTCATTAGTCAGTCTTGGACCAGTGTTGAAATGATTGAAAATTGTACATTGGAAAAGCAGAAAATGAATTTGATGAACTATGATCAACACTAGTCCAAAACTAACTAACAATTTTGTAATAATAAAAGTAAATAAAATTGATCGCAGCGCCCTTGTTACTGAACAAAATGCGAGATCTCCCCACTCTGTTGGCTAAGCGTTAATATTATAACCATTATCTTATTTCGGACATTTCATACATTTTCGAAATATTCTACATTTAAATTTTGCACACCTTTAACCGTACGCTGTTTAAAAATCGTTTTTAAGATATTTTATTCGATTCGCGTGTCTCGTACACCGTTTACAGGCCCCTCAATTTCCTCGATCGCCGCCAACGACGATCTCGGGACCTCTCGTCGGATCTTCCGGCGTTATCTGCTCGCGCGACGTGTCGCGTGGCCGCCACACGACACGATCCACGAACGAGATCGGCCGTGGTCTATCGATCGATCGAGGGGCAGCAACCGGTATCTCCGGCACAGATCGACGGACGAGCCGCCACCGTTGTAACTGGGTTACAGAGCGCATTAATGCGCGACTCGATTACAAGGCAGCCCCCGATTGATTCGGCCTGGCCGCTGGCCCGCCGCAATTTGCCAGATTAAACGTTCTCCCGACACCGAGCGATTCCTGAATTCGTAATTCCAGCGGGAGATCTCCTCGAGGACAGAGGGTGAGGAGAGGGGGAGACGAGACACCTCGGGCTCGCGTCACGATACCTTGGAATTCGAATTGGTTCGAATCGATCAAGGTATGCCTCTGCTCTCGATTCGAGGATCGACGAAGGAAATGGGGAGCGATCTGCGGAAGGATCACGCTGACCATACAACGAACGGTATCTTTTGGACTTCACTTTCACGCACAGAAAGGGTGTAAGGAAGAGAATTTGAGATTGGAACAATTCTCTGAAAAACTCTTACAGAAGGAAAAGAATAGGTGGTGCCTTTGTTGCGTTTCAACCATTTGCACTCCGAATTATTATTTAATTTTGTTTATTTTTTAGTTTATTTCAAAGGATAATTCCTTGAGTGGTACTTTCTTTTTTATTAATTATATTAAACACAGCTCTCAAGCTTTGTTGTAACTTACATTTATTTAATTTCGTTGACTCTTCGTTCTTCAACTTTTGTCCGCCGCTGCGTTTGAAATGGCATTTTAAAAATGTCGAGTGTCACCCGACATAGGAGTTACTGTTATAAAAACTGACGTCAGGTCACACTCGACGAACGTGTGCAAAGGGTTAATACTGGAGGAAATAGGTTGGAAACCTTTTACGAGGTCCATCGATCGATATCAATCAAAGAAACGATGCATCTGTACCTTTTGTTTTTTAAATATCATCCATCGAAAAAGATACTTGTAATACATTTTCTGCACCCGAACCACAGGCACGGTTAAAACTCGCGAAAGGGACGCGAAAACAGAAGTGAGAATGGCTCGCTATACCAACAAGCTTAAACCCCAATTTAGAGTTAAGTACACGCGTGTACTCGGGACGGCATTAAAAAAATACGTGATTCAATTATGCCACGCTTTCAGATATTATCGTAGCCCTTTATCGCGCGGCCGTAACAATTAATGGACGGTTAAATGAGGGCTCATTAGCGCCGGACGAAAAAATTGTTTAACCCGAGCGTTATTACAATAACAAATCCCCCAGAAGGACGAAAGGAGAAGGGCGGTTGGTTATTAAGAATGCCACCGATCTCGTGTCATCGATTATCGACAGGGACTTGCATTATGCTAACGAGATCTCCTCCCAAATTCTTCTCTTTTCGCCCGTCGATCCGGCGTGTTCCCGATCCCGACGATCGCGTTCACCGGTAACAAAGTAGACGGTTAATTAGAGCACCTTGCCGATGAACGATACCCTACACTTTCCCTTTCACCCCTTCTGGCCGCGCGATACCATAATTTTCGCGAAATTAAAATCACGTCATTTTCGTGGATCACCATCGAGACGCGAGCACGAGACACCTGTTCTCGTTGCTCCAGAGCCATCTTTTACTGTTTGAACTGGCCCCTTGATAAAAATCTCGCTTTGCATCACCATAATTCAGTCGCTAGGCGTGCTTCGCGTAATACCAGATCGGTGGAAATGTAAAAGTTTCAGTAATTAAGGGGACCGGTGTAATGGCGAACACGGGTGACGGACGTTCTTCTATTTTCACCCTGTGTACGTACACTTCCGTGCATAATTTGCACTTCGTAAATTTAATACGACGAAAAGTGTATGCTATGCGGTTATGTTGAACTATCCGATCTGGTATTTTCGAAATATTTCAGAAAACTGAGGTATAGTTACTTTATATCGGTAACATCGCTTTAACACTATTCCTAACACAACCGGTTAAATGACCGTTTTTAAAATTTCGATTAGAATTTCATAGATACAACGTAATTGAATGAATCGCTTTTAAACTTTAGACTTTTTCTCAAATACACGTATAATACACTTTTCAATATTCACTTCTTTTTTTATTGTTTATTTTTTGAGAAAAATTTGTAGTCTGTCTTATGTGGGAATGTCGCGGTAGGAATAGGTATACGTGAAGTGTCGGCAGGAATAGTGTTAAATATTGTTAACGCTTAGCCAACAGAATGGGAAGATCTCCCATTTTTTTCCATAATAAGGGCGCTGCCGTTGATTCTATTTACTTTTGTTACTAGTTATTCTGGAATTAATGCTATTTATAGTGTAGGAATGCGATCGATCGGATGCGAGTTTGGGAAAGTCTGAAGAGTACTTGAGTTGGGCGATTGTCGTGCGAACGCAGAATGCTTGGGCTCGAATGTTTCTAAGGCGTGAAAGATGAGAACTTTGGAAAACAGTGTGACTGAGAAATTCTGGGTGGTCGTGACCGAATGCGTAGAGTGAGAAAGGTCGACAATTGGAATGAAAGGAAACGAGTGTTTGGAAGAATATATGACGGGGAAAATGCGAGCGCGAGGCAGAAAGCTTTTGACTAACGTAGAAGAAAGGTTTGGTTGTGAACGTGGAAAGAGTGTTAAAGTTGCTAAGTTGTAAAGTCGTTTAAGTTGTTTTGTTAAATTGTTTTAAATATATTGTTATTAAGTTTTAATCGCTTCACTTTTATTTTTCACACCTGAATTCCATCTTCCGTTCTACATTTTATAGAACATTCCCTATAATAGTTCGTCAAATGCATTTTCTGTTTTTTCAAAGTACAATTTTTAATAAATTATTCATTCGCGATGGTGTTCGATCGGGCGCAGTACCTTCTTGCAGTTAACTAAATGTTAATGAGCTCCCCGTCGGTGAAGTGTTAAGACGAACGAATTGGACTGTTTCTAAACAGCTTCTAAAAAAGCTTGAATCGAAGCTACCGTTGCGGGGTTTAAATTCATTATATCGCGATAATTACAAATCGGTAGAAGAAGCGAAGCGTTCTCTCGAACTTCCCTCTTAATTTATTCATTTCATTTGAAAATTCATATCCGTCATTCCTTTGACGGTGTTTGAAAGCGATCCGAAAGTGTTCGTAACACGTTTGCGCTTGGAATTAAATTGATTTCGAAACTAATGGACGTATGTACTCGAGGGAACAGAAGTTTCCGGGTGTAGCGGAATTAATCGGCGTATGAATATTAACACCTCTCTTCCACGTCGCGCATCACCTGTGTGGTTCGAGGCGTCCCCTTCGTCGTAATACCTTATCCCCAATACCGATCTGCGTTGTTATTAATTACATCGAAGATTATCTGTCGGATCGGACGTGAATGGAATAAGACCTGTTATCAGCGCAATTAGTAACCGACTCAGCGCCGTTAAAAGAACGCGCTGACAATTATTTGGTGAAAATCTGCCAACAAATTCGAGAAACAGCGACGTAGATCATTGCGAAAGGAAGTATGTCTTTTTTAAACGTAAACGCAGTGTAGGACAAAAATTTAAGACCAAAGAGTCAAAGAAAATAAATCAATTAATAAGAAATAGCAGTATAAACAAAATTTGTATTTTATACTAATGAATAAATAGTGTTCTACCATAATGGCAATAAAAATGAATAGATAAACAATATTTGCGAACCATAAAATTATGTTTTACATCGTCCTGTCGTCTTAAACTCTTGTCGCTGCTGTATCTTTATAAGTAAAATAACGTAAATATCTGCAATTGAACATTTTTATTTTATCTTCGTTAACATTTCCTATAACTGTCTTTTGTGTTTAACCCTTTGCAGACGAGTGTCGGATATATCCGCCCAACTCCCGCGCTGCGGCTGGCGTTTGTCTGTCGTAAACGACACGTATAAGATACGCATGGATATACCAGCCTAAGAAGTCAAGTTGGCCTAAATTTGTTTGTTTATGATTTTGTTAGATTTTATGAAAAATTTATTTAAATACAACTTCAGTTTTTATAACACAAATGCGCGACGTAACTATTTTCTTTACTGCTCCGTCCGCAAAGGGTTAATTAAACTGCATAACATATTTTTCGATAAATTAAAACAACTTTCTCTTAACGATCTTATTATCGTCTCCTTTTTCGTCAATTTATCCGCTCGAGTTCGGGTTCAGCAGAATTTTTAATCCCGCTTGAAAACACACGTTTAACCCTCCTCGTTCGATTGCGCTCGTGCGGCCTGATGATCACTCTCTAGGCTGATTAATTTCAGCGTAAAGGCAATCACGGGGCGCGCGAACGGCGTGCCCGATCATCCTTATTCCGGGTCTGCCACAATTAGGGTGGAACTCTGTTTGGAACAAGGCTGTTGTAAACGAAGGCATCATCGGATAACCCTTGATTTTCGAAAGGCTGGCATTATTTTCGGAATTCAGGCAAGAACTCGTCTGAGAATTTAATCGGCACATCGGCGTTCGCGAAAGGTGTTTCTCGTGGCACGCTTCGTTTTACGTCGATAAATCCAACCGTAACACTTTATTAAGCACACTTCGCTATGAGATATCGTTCTGAAGGCGGATATTTAAATATGCTGTGGATACAAAGGATAACCATCGTGTTTGCACACTGTCCCTCTTAATTTTGGATTACAAATAAAACGATACAGCATTCTAATCACAGTTTTATCTTGTGTACGTTCGGACGAAATGGAAAGTAATTGAAAGATCGAATTTTGAGGAAGATAAAGTATATATGCTCATCAAGTACATTAATTCATAAACTGAAATCTAAAATATTCAAAGATCAAATTTTAAAATATTCAAGCGCTTAATATCATTTAATTGCAAGCTTCTAAAGCATTCAAACCATAAATCATGTTCAACTAAACACCTGACCGGAAACCACTTCCCTTCGCGAACATCTCAATCCAAAGTTCTCCTCCTTCGACCACTGCAACCAACTTATTTAATCCAATCTTCCAGCAAAAACCGACAGAATCACCCAAAGCTGCCTAAAACAAATTAACTCCAAAACGAACGCCCATACGTGTTTGTACCGTATAAAAAAGACTGCACAATGCACAAAGTCACGATCGATGAATAAACCGAGAACCGATTGATCGAACCAGAAGGTGTCGATGAGCTAATTGATTGCGCGGAGGTGAGGAGGATAAATTTTCAGGAGCCATAAAAAGCGACGAGAAACGATGTCAGAGGAGAGACAAAGAGAAAACGACGACGCAGGGGGACGTGTTCGTCGGATCAGCTGGCTGCGTCGCATCGTTCAGGATCGCCTCGAGCGTCACCCCTTCCTTCTTTTTCCCTATTTTTATCTCCAATTTTTTCTTATTCGCCATCGAAGAGGCAGACTTTTTGCCGAGAATTTTCCCCGTCGCCTTTTTACGTCATCGCGGCGCGTGCTGCACACGCGGGAAGAAGAGGATCGCCTCCTCTTCCTCGACGTATGAAATATCGACGGCAATTAGCCAGCGGCTTGATTTAAGACCGGCTTCGACGGCCGCATTGGGAGTTCAATCTCGATGGGCAGGCCCCTTTAATTTCGTGCGTACAAACCACGCCAGGCCGCGGTCTAATTAAGAAATTGCCTCGTACCAGGCGACGAACCGGCGCCCCTTCTCGGCGTCGTCGCCCGATATGTCGGCATTCGTCTTGTTCCGACTGGGAACGACTCACTTTGTGTTCTGAGTCCCAACTGCTGCGGGATGAATAAAGGGTGCAGCAAACGTGGCCGATTGTAAGAATGTTTCAGAGCTCCGTGTTCTTCGAGTGCACACGGTGGAACGATACTTTGTTCGTTTCACTTATGATTCGTTAATGTTATTGTCAACACAGGTGGCCTTCTGTTCACTCAGAGAACATCTGTATGAGACGTATTTCACTCACAAAAATAAAAACAGCGACTCTGTAACACAGTCAAATATACGTTGTCGAAGAATCACCTCGAAGTTCTGAGTTTTCTTTTTTTTGTGTCCACTAACCGTCCCTTCCAATTATTTTAGTTTCTTTTTCGTTTTTACGTAGAAAAATGCAATTTATCTAAGTTCCAAATTAAGTAACGAGCATAACTCAGAATACTACGATATTTTATTTTCTTCGATTATTTGGAACCAGTTAAATAACCCTGGCGGCTCCTGGTGGACCTGATAATATCATACACACGACAAAATGGCCACCTCACTAGCCACCTTACCCGAATAACCATATTTCAATTTCTTTCATCATTTCAGTTCCTTACCCAATCCAACGTTTCTTTATTCGTGTTTTAATCCGTTTGAGTTATTCACAACAAGAACCGGTTCATATTCATGGGAATAAAATTAATGATCGCATCCACACTTTCCAATTTCATCGAGATACCGCGTAAAAGAATTCGGGTGTTAAACTCTCGAGTTAATCTCGCTGGTAATCGATTTCAAGCCGTTTCACGGGATACCAACACCGTCGAACATTTTCGAGGGCACGCACACGCGTCGTTGAACGTTACGAATTAAGATTAAAGACGTTCCTCATCTTCGCGGGCTCCCCTAATGACGCTAACCCAGGTCGGATTACTTGATGGCGTTGCTTGCTACCGTTGCGGGCACCGAGGGGTTTTACGGGTTAATTACAAAATTACTCCCTTAGGATTTTAACCAGCAGCAAGTGGAGTGGGGAACAGAGAGACGGCCCGAAATCGGGACGGGTTCGTTAACGTTAAATCACGTTGAATAATGCGGAGTCGTCCGATCGCGCTGAAAACGAGCTGGCAAAAATTACTCGGTAATAAGTGTATTTTATTAACGCGGCGAATTTACGCGTTGTTACCGGTAATCATTTGTTGGATTATGATCAGGCTGCTTTTCGGTTATGGAGGAAATCTGTTTGTGTTGGTGATACGGTTAAACGCAACGCGTTGGATAATTACGAATTTCGTTTTGCGATATAAATCTGGCCAGAAATAACGAAGAATTTTAATGATTGCTATACTGTAATTTAAAAAAAAAAAAAAACTATGGAATAATTTTTATATTCTTTTAAGAGGAATTTAAAAGTGTAATAAAATTTTAGAACGTATGGAAAGAAACTGAACATGAAAAGGATAAGAGAGAATTTAAAATGAGGAATTGATTTGTAATATGATTTATGATAATTTGTAAAAAAAAAAAGTGCTAAGAGATTGAGAATGAAATAATCACAGAAAGCTCCAGATAAATATTGTACTGATCCAAAAGAAAGGAATACTCTATCATAAACAGTTAATTATTCCCTAATTCAACAAATGATACACTAGACTTGTTGCCTAGGATATCTTTCAATTTCAAATCACATGATCCCAGTAAATAGAGTGGCTCTCGTTCGAAGAGACCCGGTTCTACGATCCCGGTATTAAAGTTGAAAATTATAGGGCCCCATAGAGTGTCTATGGCAGACTCGTCGTCAGACAGCTCTTGGCAATTTTCGATCGGTATCTCTAGACGCTCGGAGAAACGAGCTAGACGCTGTTGATTCGCGAAAATCCACTGCAATTTCAATGATCTGGACCAGCTACTATTATTAAGCGCGCGTGCTGTATTCGACAGCTAATTGTTGTAACAATATACTTGATGTACGTGATTGGAATTCATATGGAGATTTTTTAGCCATCCATCTTTTTAATGCCATATTGAGAATAAAGAATTTTTTAATTTTATATTCAATTAATTATAACGATCTTTCTGTCTGTCAGTGCTTATTTTTAGATTTCACATTAAAAATGTTAGATTCAATAAATCATTCTTTAAGCTTTCACCAAGTCCTTCCATCGATCACTCGTATAGTACCAAAATTTTCATTTCGCATTCTTTATATAATAGCACGTCGTTCACTTAGACTTCCGGTTTGTCAGACTGTCAATTATCCCAGCGTTAATTTCTCTGGTTTTCTACTCTTAAAAACTCGTATCTTCATATTACTCAATTTCTACTAAAATATAATAATTCACAAAATTGATCGATTAACAACTTATCATTCAATTATTTTCCTCTCTGCTCTACTTCAATTATTTCAATAACTGTTTGATCAATCTCACAAACCACTATATGTATATCAACATCACCATATTTAATCCTGAGAACTGTATCCAAACGAGGATTAACTATTGTACAATCGTTCAGTCATTAAATTTACCAATCAATTATCCGTTTTAAACTATGCCATTCCAACAAATTAACCCTTCGAATCATCTTCAAAACTCTTGCTCGCTTGTCAAATCTCGATTTCAACGCAACTTCAACGTTCACTTTCAATGCTCCTACACATTGTCCACTTTCATTACCTTGAAAATCCCATCCCGTCACCGATCCTCCATGTCCCGTTACGTCGCATCCTCGTTAGTCCCGGTGTCCCGACAGGAAAGTTTGCTGGAGACATCGATTCCACGAGCGGGCCAAGAACGCCGCCCCGTTATTTGTTGGGGGGCACAATTATCGGCACATGTAATTTGGGCCGTATTACGCGTACGTGACAACGTGTCGCGATTATGTTCCCCGCCTCTCTGCTTTCCCAGCTGCGACACCACTATATCCGGCGCACCATTCCCGGTGTATATACGTGTACCGTACGTGTGCTCGGTGATCCTCTAACGATCGCCACATCCGATCCGATAGCCAATTACGAAGTACACGACGTGCGACGACGATGTCCCCGTATACCTGCTGCATCGTCGACACGGGAGCTATTCGATCAGATAGATCGCCGGTCGCCGTTCGATCTCCAACTCTGAGGCGTCTCTACCTACCGCCTACCTGTTCCCATTCTGCCACCGTGTTTCCGTGTTCTGTCTTCGACTGACGTGTCCCACGCGAAACACGTGTTATCCACCGATTATCGCCTCGACACTCAGGGAGTTAGGAGAAGTAGAATTCCTGTACCAGGATTCATGCGTACGCGTAGGAGAGTTTTGGAGAGGAAGATGAGGCGATCTTAGAGTTACGTAGATGGAAGCAGGTGATGAGAAATAATTTTTGGTTAGGGTTTTAATTTGTTAAAATGTACAAATAATGCATAAAATTTTTTTTTTCCAAGTGAAGTAATTTTTTTTTATTGTTAATATTTACTAACAATTTGTTGTATGACTGTAAATAATATAAGAAATATTAAAAATTAATTTTAAACAACTTTCTTTACACATTAGTTATTCTTTCACAATGCAGTCATTTTGACTGCTTTCGGGCAATGTAGGTATATACAAAGTTTCCGTCTTTCTAGTGTTAAGTGGAAAAGGACTGTGTTGTATTGTATTGTATTGTATTTCTTTATTTGTTTTCCATTTAAGAACACAAAGCTTCCGTTTCCTTGCATTTCGTTGATTTAAACTTAACCCTTTGCGGACGGAGCAGTAAAGAAAATAGTTACGTTGCGCATTTGTGTTATAAAAACTAAAGCTGTATTTAAATAAATTTTTCATAAAATCTAACAAAATCATAAACAAACAAATTTAGGCCAATTTGACTTCTTAGGCTAGTATATCCATGCGTATCTTATACATGTTTACGACAGACAAACGCTAGCCGCAGCGCGAGAGTTGGGCGGATATATTCGACACTCGTCTGCAAAGGGTTAAACTTAAAATTATTAGTTTTGATACAAATTTTATTGCAAACATAACAAACAGAAACGCAATAAAGGATGAAGCTTTCTTTTCTTGGAAAGAATTTTCCGGGACTCGTTCTCCGTAGTTAGTTAGGATAATATTTAGAGAAAGTTGGAATTGTATCTAAGATTAGATTTCGTGATTTACCTTTGATCAATTGTATATACTCTTCGTTCCTTATATTTACTATTATATTTCCAAATCTTTATCTGGTAAAATTTATCAAAAATTAATAATGCTTAACATCAAACAACTCTTAATTTCAAAAGTAATCGATTTCTTTCGCTTGAAAGTACTATTTCTCGACCAATAGGAACTTAAGTTATCTAACGTCCTAAGTTTTATCGATTCAACCGTTTAATGCGTAAGTTTCCTTACGAGTTATTAAAGGCTAGAATTATTAAGTAATTTAATGCGACGTAAGAACGATATCCGTGCACCTCTGAGAGCAGCAAAAACGTGAACGCGTGACGTACTCGTCGTGAAATTGCGGCGATCATCGCGATTCGAAGCGAGCTTTACTTTCATCTATTCCCTCCAGGGAGGGGGAGAAAAAATCTTTAAGGCGAACGCTCATGCACGATGCATACGCGCTCAAGTGAAATCTCCGTGACTCTCATATCGTACGAATATTACACGTTCACGTGGCAGAATTTGCAACGAAATTAATACCTTAAAATTTCCAAAAATCAATATCTTTCTATCGTCATCCCTTCATTTCATTACTCTTTACTTGCAAAAATTTTTAATCATCGAATACTTGAAATTCTCCTTTCCAAATTTTGAGTTTGATTCAGAAGCTTACGTAAAATGGAGTTGTATAGGAGTTAATTAATTACCGCCGCTTCAACATTCTACTGTATCTCTCTTTTTTACTACATATTTTTCCTTTCTATCCCCTTTATATATCGCAACTACTTTTATGATAAATAATACCTTATAATAATAATTTACACTTATTCTTTAAATTCCTACAATTTTCGAACTTCTCCACCTTTCACTAAACCTCAATCTACGAAATCCCAACTGAACTCCACTGTTTCCGTCACATCTACGATAACTGGTAACCAGTTCTCAATACTTCGATCGTCGCTGACACACCTGTTGCGATGTGTTCGTTCGTGAAACGCGTGAACTCCAGAAAACTGTTTGCAGCCCATGAATCTTAACCCTTTGCGCTCGAGAGGCGACTGTTAATCGTCAAACGATAGCTTCACGAATTTTCAGACTTTGGTTAGTTTGTTTATTAATCAAACTCAGAGGTTAAACAGTCGTATATGTAAATTTTAGTATATCGCTTAACTAAACTAAATGACGTTTAACACTAGAACTACCGACGATTACAGTGTACTTATTTGCATGGAACAGATCAAATGGAAAATTACATGAAAAAATATCGAATACACGGGAAACAAATTTTTAATTGTACCTTCTACAGAAAATCATAGTAAATTTTGGAAGCTTGATAAAGTGGATTCATAAGATTGCTATGAAGAATCATCGATCCGTCATTTTGACGGCTTTGGTAGTTCTAGTGTTAACACGTTCGTCGCCACGTCACCCACATTTGGGTGACGCTCTTTTTCTTAAAGTTAAATAGGATTTTAAGTTGGAATTTTAAAAGGAATTTAATGGAATAAGCATTGAAATATAATATATATATATAAAGAGAATATACTCTCTTCAAGAATTTAGCGCGCTTGACATGCTCTACGCGCACTTTTATGTCACCTGATAGCGGCCTCGTCGAGTAATCGAGAATGTGGCAGAATGATAACGCAGAAACAGATAGATAGGACAAAAGAAAGTTATTAAAATAAAAGTTATAAAAGTTATTAAGAATAAATTATATTAATTCAGTTATAAGTTAGAGTTGTAAAAGAGAGACTTTAAATAATTGATTTTAATTGTCGTTTCTTTTATTTTACAGGTAATTGGCGAATTTTGTATGTGTATATATTGTAAATAATAACATTAGTTGAAATATAACCTCTTATTTTACAGAGAAACAAATTTAGTTACTTATTCTGACAACTTCATAATATAAATTAATAATATATATATATAAATATAAAATACATAAAATAAAAATAAAAAGTTAAAATTTTTACTGTTTTTATACTATTTTACCCCCAATTTTCTATGCGATCGGATTTGGGCCCAGCGAGAAACTCAGCTGAATCACGCTGGGCGACGAACGTGTTAATACAGGCGAATATTAATAAATATTTGAAAATTTTTAAAGTTAGTATCGTCAGACGACTAACAATCGCTTCTCGAGTGCAAAGGGTTAAGCAATCGTCGAGGGGCACACGAGGGGCTGCGTTTCAGACCTCGAACGTGGCGAATGTCTTAATGAGACATCGCCAAAACCCGCTTGGTCGCGTTCCCCGTCGCATTGCATGGTAGTTAGAATGCAATTAAAGTTACATAATCGCGCGTTCGCCCCGGCAGTTTTTAAGAGGCCCAAGAGGTCCGGAGGCATCGGCCATCATCAGTAATGCATTAGTTCTGATCGCGGGAGAGTCGGCTACAGACGGTGGATCAGCAGGTGCGCCACGGAGACGTCTCGTATCACGATGAAAACGTCAACCGTTTCTTCGCATTCCTCCACGGTTGTCGTTGTCGCGTCGTATAAATTTACGCAAATTAGAATGGAATATTAAAATCGCACGCGTGAGCGATACGATCGGTGATTATTTCGTGATCCGATTATTTAAACGTGATAAAGTTTGATTTTTGTGGCTGATTTAAAGTACTTTTGTACAGCTTCAATCATTCTTCGTTTCTTTCTTATGTATTATGGTTAACTTCAATCGTTTTGACACGTTAATTGGATTGCTTTCTTTTTCTGGTAAACTTCGATTTATCTCCGATAAAAATCGTAGATGCTAAATGCTTTTAATTGTATTTTAGTTACACCTGAATAGTCACTTCAACGGTAAAATTGAATTTAAATTTAATAAAATTCAATAATAAAAAGTTTCAATTAAAGTTGTTGCAAAATAGGCTGTTGACACAGTCTACACATATCTTGTTTAATTTTCTAAGTAGACGTATTAACCCTTTGGCACTCGAGAGGTGACCGTTAGTCGTTTAATGATACTAACTTCGAAAATTTTCAAGTTCGAAATATTTACCATGATTCACGTATATTAAACTTTATTTAGTTTAGTTGAGTCGTATATTAAAATTTACATATATGACTATTTAACGTCCGGGTCTGAACTAAC
>JAOPTO010000936.1:15000-19693 GCA_033822845.1 Tetrapedia diversipes | reverse complement strand
AAAATAACGATACGGGACTCATCCGAGGCCCCGTAATCGGAATGAGTACACTTTAAATCCTTTAACGAGGACCAATTGGAGGGCAAGTCTGGTGCCAGCAGCCGCGGTAATCCCAGCTCCAATAGCGTATATTAAAGTTGTTGCGGTTAAAAAGCTCGTAGTTGAATCTGTGTGTCACAGTGTCGGTTCACCGCTCGCTGTGTTTAACTGGCATTATGTGGTACGTCCTACCGGTGGGCTTAGCTCCTCGCGGGCGGTCCAATTGATTACCCATCGCGGTGCTCTTCACTGAGTGTCGGGGTGGGCCGGTACGTTTACTTTGAACAAATTAAAGTGCTCAAAGCAGGCTACCTTCGCCTGAATACTGTGTGCATGGAATAATGGAATAGGACCTCGGTTCTATTTTGTTGGTTTTCGGAACCCCGAGGAAATGATTAATAGGGACAGATGGGGGCATTCGTATTGCGGCGTTAGAGGTGAAATTCTTGGATCGTCGCAAGACGGACTAAAGCGAAAGCATTTGCCAAAAATGTTTTCATTAATCAAGAACGAAAGTTAGAGGTTCGAAGGCGATCAGATACCGCCCTAGTTCTAACCATAAACGATGCCAGCTAGCGATCCGCCGATGTTCCTCCGATGACTCGGCGGGCAGCTTCCGGGGAACCAAAGCTTTTGGGTTCCGGGGGAAGTATGGTTGCAAAGCTGAAACTTAAAGGAATTGACGGAAGGGCACCACCAGGAGTGGAGCCTGCGGCTTAATTTGACTCAACACGGGAAACCTCACCAGGCCCAGACACCGGAAGGATTGACAGATTGATAGCTCTTTCTTGATTCGGTGGGTGGTGGTGCATGGCCGTTCTTAGTTGGTGGAGCGATTTGTCTGGTTAATTCCGATAACGAACGAGACTCTAGCCTGCTAAATAGACGTACCTTATGGTATCTCGAAGGCCCCCGGCTTCGGTCGGTGGTTTTTTACTACCAACGTACAAACAAATCTTCTTAGAGGGACAGGCGGCTTCTAGCCGCACGAGATTGAGCAATAACAGGTCTGTGATGCCCTTAGATGTTCTGGTCCGCACGCGCGCTACACTGAAGGAATCAGCGTGTTTTCCCTGACCGAAAGGCCCGGGTAACCCGCTGAACCTCCTTCGTGCTAGGGATTGGGGCTTGCAATTATTCCCCATGAACGAGGAATTCCTAGTAAGCGCGAGTCATAAGCTCGCGTTGATTACGTCCCTGCCCTTTGTGCACACCGCCCGTCGATACTACCGATTGAATGATTTAGTGAGGTCTTCAGACTGGTGCGCGGCCAATGTCTCGGCATTGCCGATGTGGCCGGGAAGATGACCAAACTTGATTATTTAGAGGAAGTAAAAGTCGTAACAAGGTTTCCGTAGGTGAACCTGCGGAAGGATCATTAACGAATAAAAATGTGTAACAATAAAAAACACATTATAAATAAAATTAAGCGTAACTATGACTGCGAATGGATCGATAAAAACAGATACCAAAACTAAAAACAGATACCAAAACTAAATTATTCGAACGCCAAAATATCGACGAGAAAGACGGCTTACGTGTAGGAGGTTCGCCCTCCCGTCCGTTCACTCAGTTGATAGAATGAAAGTCATCAAGGCAAGTGACTATAAAATAACCTGTCGGAAAAGAGAGGCACCCACTGGGCTCTCGGTGGTCGTTTGTCCTCTGTCTCTCTCGATTTCGGGATGTAAAACGGCATAAGGCGATGATGCATCGAAGGGGAGAGTACAGAAATGAAAGAGCGCTTGCGTGAGGTCGTAAAAAAAAGGACCCGCCGCTCTTTGGAATTATATATATATATATATAATTGTTGGCTGTGGGTGTGTTGTCGAAATAACTGAAAAACACACGATAATATATATATGATGCGTCTGCTGTCTATTCATGAGCAAAAGTACAAATCAAACGAAAGTCAAACATAATTAAAAGAAGAAAAGGGGCGCTTGCGTGAGGTCGTAACAGAAGACCCGCCGCCTTACTTTTCACTGTATATAATATGATATTAACGATATACACAGAATATGAAATAACGAATCGGCATCCAAATAACATAAATAAATGTGTATTATCGTACGACGTCCACGTCCACGTCCACGTCCACGTCCATAATATAAATGAATGTCACACATCCTTGGTTAGGGCGTATAATATGAGAATAACAGCGACCACATATTATATATAAATGTAATATAAAGAAACACACGAAACGGCACACCCCACGCTCATAAGTAATACAAAGAATGAATGACGCCGAAATATGTCGAAAAATTCCGCGTGTCGGAGAGACATGGCAATGCTGGTCAACGAGATCCGGCTTTGGCGAGTGCATCTTTTCCAGTATATATTCTATACGGGAGGCGAAGGAGAGTGAAGAAATGGATTGTTACTCCGTTGGGATTGAACAACGAAGCCGCCGGAAGCATAAAGATTTCACGGTGTGACGCTTCATACCCATCGCGGGAACAACAATAATTTCCTCCTGAGCGGTTGCGCCCGAGGATATATACGTGTCCAAAACGGATGGATCCCACACGATGCGTTTGAATACGTGGGGATCATCGTCGGGTAACCTGGAACCGCAATGAAATGCAAAGCTGCACAGATTTTTGTGTCCGTTTACATTCGACCCTGACCGTAGTACTCGTTCGGAGAGGACGAATCTTTTGGTACGCCAGCAGCGTTACCCTCGTTGTCGAGAGTCTTGACGCCCACGTCGTTACGAGATCGAACAATTTTACTCGCAACGAATCGATGGGATGAAATGGACCGCTTCGAGGCGCGTTTGTCGGGCCCTTATGCCAATTGTTTTCGATCCTATCGACAACATTACTTCGTAATGCCACCCGAACGAGGAAACGATGGGTCATCTCGAGTAGAGTAGTGCCGATCCGTTTCTAAGTAGTGTTTGTTTATTTATTTCGTTCAGAGAGGGACCACGCTCACTGTGTTTCGTCGGTTGCCGTTAAGGGGCACCACCCTCCGTTGTCGTGAGTCTTGACACCCACGTCGTTGCGAGTTCGAACAATTTTACTCTCAACGAATCGATGGGATGAAATGGACCGCTTCGCGAGGTATGTGCCCCTGTTGTTGCGTCCGATCGTCACGCTTGCTGCGGTCCCTATCGACTTTTTGACATTCACCTGAACGAAAAATATATAAATATAACGAAAACGAAAAAAAAACGGGTTAACGGGCTACACAGGACTCGAGCCTCGACCCTGTTACTCCCTAAATTGGTAGCCCACCGCCGTTGAAACAAGCGGGTGTTAATTTCGTTCAGAGAGTAACCTTCGCCCGGTTGCCGTTAAGCACTCCTTCTAGTTGTCGTGAGTCGGACACCCACGTCGTTGCGAGATCGAACAATTTTACTGGCAACGAATCGATGGGACGAAAGACCGCTTCTGGAAGGTTGTGCCGAGGTTTATTAACACGGGATCGTCGGTTACTATCGATTCTCACCTGAACGAACCACCCCGGGAACAACGAGCGTGAGAGAGGTGAAATGAATGGGAGAAACTGATGACGGTTGGGAGACGGACATGCTTGCAAGCGTTTTGCAATTTGGTCCCTGGGAGGTCGTTAAATTAAACACGATGAATCCAGTTATCGGGGCAATCCCCGTCGTTTTCTTCGTGTTGCGACGATCTCCTCGAGGTTGTTGATTTTTCATTAAACGTGCTTTGCGCCCGATCGTCGGATCAACGTGTGCTGGTGTTCCACGTTTACGTGACCCACCCACGATCCGACGAACAAACATCCGGGACACAATATTGTGTCGTCGATCGATCGTCGCATATAACGGACGTAAAAATCCGTTGCGACGCGGCGACTAGCCCGCCTCTCCTTCATGGAGTTGCGTCGGGATCTCGGCTTCTTTTGAACCGAGTATTTAGACCAATGAACGAAATACAATATTATACGATTACCCTGAACGGTGGATCACTTGGCTCGTGGGTCGATGAAGAACGCAGCTAATTGCGCGTCAACGTGTGAACTGCAGAACACATGAACATCGACATTTCGAACGCACATTGCGGTCCACGGATACAATTCCTGGACCACGCCTGGCTGAGGGTCGTTTACGTAACCTATATACTGCTTGCGTTGCGTTTTGCTTTCTCCTTCCTGTTTCACCTCTGCGAGAACGATACGATAATACCCCGTCGTCGGTCGGTCCCCTTGTCGAATGGGGGGACTCGTTTCCGAGTCGGGAGGGATGTTCTCGTTAGAGAGATCGAGATTATCTCGATATAATCGGAGGAGATGCATGCGTATACATACGAGCGATCGTTGAACGTTCGTCGGCGTTCGTCGCGGAGGTGTGTGCCTCCTTAAAAGACTTTGACCCCGGATCGTACGCGCGTGCGCGTGCGGCGCCGAGTGTGTGGGATGTATTTATTCACGGAGGGAAACCTTTCGGGCGAACCTGCGAGAGTGCTGAAATGGCGTCGTGAGTCGTCGGTTCGATTTTTGTTCTAAAGATCTTACTTTGACGACCGCCCATTGTTAAAGCACCGCTTCGTCCGTACTTGTCAGGTTTCTATTGGTGTTTTTTTTACCCGTGTTAAATACAAACAGTAACCCCCACGGCATCCGCCACTCGCTCGATCCGAGAGGTGTCGTCAAGTCGTTTGGAGCACACCAAAATTACATA
>JAOPTO010000936.1:7500-10000 GCA_033822845.1 Tetrapedia diversipes | reverse complement strand
GACGATGAAGAATGGAGGACCCCAATCCGGGATGAATTATTTGCCAGCCAGCTCGACGAAAATCATAAATTTGGAGGAATAGAAAGGAAAATCGAAGAGCTGGCTGGTCAGGTAACAATTGAGAGGAGCCACATTGACGCCATTATACAAGAGTTTGTGGAGTTGTTAAAAGAAGGCGTCGATGATGGCTCCAATAATAATAATAAAATCGGGTCGAGACGACCAATTAAAGAAGGGGCAAGAAAGAAAAGGAGGAATAAACGTAGCAAAATGAAAAGTTACGAATATGCGAGATGCCAGGAGCTGTACAAAAAATGCCCTAGAAAGCTCCTGGATTTAGCGATAATGGGCAAAGATATTAGAGAAAAGGAGATAATAAATCCCCCTGACATCCGTGCAGTGGGCCCGCTATATAAAGAACTGTGGGGTAAGCTGGGCCCCCAGTATAAGCTATTAGAATCAGGGAGCGCAGTTAGAAAAATTAAAATGGAGGAAATTTGGACGCCAGTCACTATGGTGGACATAATTAATAAAATTAAAAGGATCAAAACTGATACCGCGGCTGGTGTCGACGGTATCAGAAAAATCCACCTCCGGAAAAACGGAGCGGCACACATATTAGCTAAAATATGTAACCTTCTGTTGATGAGCCGAACCTACCCCGAACCATGGAAGATAAACCGAACCACGCTAATACCCAAACCGGGGAAAAGCGTGGCAGAGGTTGACAATTGGAGACCCATTACCATCGGGTCTCTCTTGGGTAGAGTATTTTCGGCGATGATTGATCAAAGACTCAGGCGACATGTAACACACCACCTGAGGCAGAAGGGTTTTACAAAAGAGGATGGGTGCAAAAACAATATTGCCATCCTCAGTGCCGCGATGACGAATATGAAAGAGAAAGGAGGTGGAATAATTACCGTCATTGACGTGTCGAAAGCTTTCGACACCATTCCACATAGTGTACTGGCGGACTGTTTAGTCAGAAAAGGCGTTCCTGCAGCCGTCGGTAATTTTATTACTAATATGTACGACGGCTGCAAAACAATTATAAGTTGTAAAAATCAAAAGAGGATAGAAATGGACCTACTGCGCGGTGTTAAGCAGGGGGACCCATTATCGCCGCTCCTCTTTAATCTGGTCATCGACCCGATTATTGAGAAAGTTGACGAGACAACGGAGGGCGTCAAATTGGGAGACGAGAAGGTCTCCATTTTGGCGTTTGCTGACGATCTGGTGCTAGTGGCTAGTAATAAGGAGGAAGCCGCTAAGCAAAATAAAATTATACACAAAATTATAACAGATATGGGAATGAGCATATCAATCGATAAATGTTCAAGTTTCCAGATCGTCAGCAAAAATAAGACATGGCACGTAGTAAATCCGGAAGTTAAAATGGGTCGGCGGGCTATTCCTTACGCCGACCCCGAAACGATAATCAAATATTTAGGGGCCACTTTGGATCCCTGGAAAGGCCTGCGTCGCCCTTCGACACAGGAAATAGTTGATGCGGCTAAATGCGTTTCCAAAATGAGCCTCAAGCCGCATCAAAAGGTCAACTTAATAAGAACATACCTCCTGCCAAAGTTCATACATAGGCTTGTGGCAAATCCGCCACCCCTGGGCACCCTGGAGGAAATAGACCACGAAGTCAAACAAATAATTAAAAGAATATTATTCCTTCATCCATCCACTACGGATGGAATTTTGTACACGACGAAAAGGTGTGGTGGTCTGGGTGTTCAGAGGGTGGCCAATATAGTTAAGATAGCAAAATTAAAGAACGCTATCAAAATGAGAGACTCTAGCGATGAGGCCGTTAGAGTAGCTTACGAAAGGCAGGAGGTAGTAATAAGAAAATACGCAAAGGATGTAGGTCTTAGTTGGCCTACAAATATGGAAAGTGTCGAAGAGGCACGCAAGGCCTTGATTAAGAAAGACACGGATAAATGGAGACAGCTCGTCTGCCAAGGCCAAGGAGTCCAGGAGTTCCTGAACGATACCATAGGGAATTCCTGGCTATATAGACCAGAATTGTTGAGGCCGTCTAGATATTTAGACGCATTGAAATTAAGAACAAATACTTTCGGCACAAGGGTGGTAATAAGGAGAGCCCTGAAAGAAAGCGATTATATGTGCCGAAGGTGTAGGGTCCAACCAGAGACCCTAGGGCATGTCTTGGGCAATTGCTCGCACAGTAAGACAAAGAGAATCCACAGACATAACGAGATATGCGCACTTATAAGAGATAAGCTGCCGAAGGAATACGCCTTCTTCGAGGAACCGACTGTTAACGTCCTGGGAGAACTACGTAAACCAGATATGGTTATTAAAGACCGTGATACGGTTTACGTAGTGGACGTTACAGTGCGGTACGAAGACAAAGATAACCTTCCTCGGGCGTATAACGAAAAGTTCAATAAATACAAAGAAACGGCGGAATATATAAGAATAAAACTGAATGCGCTAAGAGCAGAAGTGCTTCCTATTGTCGTGG
>JAOPTO010000936.1:0-2500 GCA_033822845.1 Tetrapedia diversipes | reverse complement strand
TATGCACGTTTCGGCGTGTGTACTTGTACTAACTGAGCATCAACTCTTCGAACCGAGCGATCGGACGATTTTACAAACGTTTTATAACGTTATATATTTTGATACACGTTGGGCGTACAAATTGTGTACGATAGATTTATACTTTGCTAAAGTTGCACTGTATTCTTCTTGAGGCGCGTTTGTGCGACTAGAAGGAGGGCGATACGAAACTTTCACAAAGAGTTTGTCCCGTTTATTTAGATACGTTCAGCGTGCACTTCGAATACGCGCTTGGCTCGTTAAAATATTGTTCAGCATGCTGGATACGTGCTTTATTTTAACGAGAAACTGTTTCAGCGTGGAAGTGAATATAATACGCGCTTCCTCGAAACGGAGACATTCTATGGAAGTAACTAAATACACTTTGTGGTGCGATGAAGGAAATTAATCTGGGGCAGTATTATACGAGTGCCCGCTCCTCCTCTTGCGATAAATAATGTATTTGACCAAACACACGTAACATTATGCATACTATATATATATATAATACAAATACGAAAGGCTCGACTCGTCGATCGATCCTCCGAGAGAATCGACGACGACAGGTAAAGAGAGAGAGAGAAGAGAGAGAGAGAGAGTGTGGCAAAAGACTTTTCTCCTTCACGCAACTCCCTGGTTGATCCTGCCAGTAGTCATATGCTTGTCTCAAAGATTAAGCCATGCATGTCTAAGTAAATACCGAATTAAGGTGAAACCGCGAATGGCTCATTAAATCAGTTACGGTTTCTTAGATTGTACCCACATTTACTTGGATAACTGTGGTAATTCTAGAGCTAATACATGCAAACTAGAATTCCGACCAGAGATGGAAGGAATGCTTTTATTAGATCAAAACCAATCGGTGGCGGACGGTTCGTCCGTTCGTTCATCGTTTGCTTTGGTGACTCTGAATAACTTTGTGCTGATCGCATGGTCATTTAGAACCGGCGACGAATCTTTCAAATGTCTGACTTATCAACTGTCGATGGTAGGTTCTGCGCCTACCATGGTTATAACGGGTAACGGGGAATCAGGGTTCGATTCCGGAGAGGGAGCCTGAGAAACAGCTACCACATCCAAGGAAGGCAGCAGGCGCGCAAATTACCCACTCCCGGCACGGGGAGGGAGTGACGAAAAATAACGATACGGGACTCATCCGAGGCCCCGTAATCGGAATGAGTACACTTTAAATCCTTTAACGAGGACCAATTGGAGGGCAAGTCTGGTGCCAGCAGCCGCGGTAATTCCAGCTCCAATAGCGTATATTAAAGTTGTTGCGGTTAAAAAGCTCGTAGTTGAATCTGTGTGTCACAGTGTCGGTTCACCGCTCGCGGTGTTTAACTGGCATTATGTGGTACGTCCTACCGGTGGGCTTAGCTCCTCGCGGGCGGTCCAATTGATTACCCATCGCGGTGCTCTTCACTGAGTGTCGAGGTGGGCCGGTACGTTTACTTTGAACAAATTAAAGTGCTCAAAGCAGGCTACCTTCGCCTGAATACTGTGTGCATGGAATAATGGAATAGGACCTCGGTTCTATTTTGTTGGTTTTCGGAACCCCGAGGTAATGATTAATAGGGACAGATGGGGGCATTCGTATTGCGGCGTTAGAGGTGAAATTCTTGGATCGTCGCAAGACGGACTAAAGCGAAAGCATTTGCCAAAAATGTTTTCATTAATCAAGAACGAAAGTTAGAGGTTCGAAGGCGATCAGATACCGCCCTAGTTCTAACCATAAACGATGCCAGCTAGCGATCCGCCGATGTTCCTCCGATGACTAGGCGGGCAGCTTCCGGGAAACCAAAGCTTTTGGGTTCCGGGGGAAGTATGGTTGCAAAGCTGAAACTTAAAGGAATTGACGGAAGGGCACCACCAGGAGTGGAGCCTGCGGCTTAATTTGACTCAACACGGGAAACCTCACCAGGCCCAGACAACGGAAGGATTGACAGATTGATAGCTCTTTCTTGATTCGGTGGGTGGTGGTGCATGGCCGTTCTTAGTTGGTGGAGCGATTTGTCTGGTTAATTCCGATAACGAACGAGACTCTAGCCTGCTAAATAGACGTAACTTATGGTATCTCGAAGGCCCCCGGCTTCGGTCGGTGGGTTTTTACTACCAACGTACAAACAAATCTTCTTAGAGGGACAGGCGGCTTCTAGCCGCACGAGATTGAGCAATAACAGGTCTGTGATGCCCTTAGATGTTCTGGGCCGCACGCGCGCTACACTGAAGGAATCAGCGTGTTTTCCCTGACCGAAAGGCCCGGGTAACCCGCTGAACCTCCTTCGTGCTAGGGATTGGGGCTTGCAATTATCCCCCATGAACGAGGAATTCCTAGTAAGCGCGAGTCATAAGCTCGCGTTGATTACGTCCCTGCCCTTTGTGCACACCGCCCGTCGCTACTACCGATTGAATGATTTAGTGAGGTCTTCAGACTGGTGCGCGGCCAATGTCTCGGCATTGCCGATGTTGCCGGTAAGATGAC
>JAOPTO010000935.1:0-180919 GCA_033822845.1 Tetrapedia diversipes | reverse complement strand
AAGAGTGTGATCGTGAAAGAAGTAAGAACATTGAAGTTGTTAAGTTTTAAAATCGTCTAAGTTGTTATCATTAAACTGTTTCAAATATACATTTATTACATTCTAAGCACTTTACTTTATTATATTCACACTTGAACCCTGTCATCTAACTGTACTAAATAAATAAAAGTAGAATTTTCTATAGTACTTTATCTCGAATGTCTCCAAGCTTGCTCCTGCACGTCGTTAAAATGAAAAGAATTAAAACTTGTAATTACTCAACAACTCATAAGCAAAATACGAGCGCGTGGCAGGAAGAGTGTGATCGTGAAAGAAGTAAGAACATTGAAGTTGTTAAGTTTTAAAATCCTCTAACTAAGTTGTTATCATTAAACTGTTTTAAATATACATTTATTACATTCTAAGCATTTTACCTTATTTTATTCACACCTGAACCCTGTCATCTAACTTTACTAAACAAATAAAAATAAAATTTCTTATAGTACTTTATCCGGAAACTGTCCAAGCTTGTTTGTCGAAAGAATCAAAACTTGTAATTACTCAACAACTTATAGGCGAGAACAGCGCGTTCCCCGTTTTTGTTTCCACGCAAGTGCGTGCACGCGCACGATTCGATGGCGTATCCTCCACGGGCGTTCTCCGATAGAACCGACACACGATGCCTGGACGCGCGGTGTCGCCGTGCGTGCGACGGCTCATTAATTACGCGATTAATCGCCTCCTAATTACTAGTATCTCCTCGTTGGCCTGTTTCGTCCCGCGGCGACCGACCGAGTTCTCAAGTTCCTTCGGAACCTGTACCCCGGACGACTTCGTGGTTTGTCACGCGAGCTCCCCGTCCGACAAAGAACCTTAAATCTGCCTGCCTGTCAGCTCGACAACCACGCCGTGTTCCCGCGGCTGCGCGTCCTCCAAACGGCACGCGTGTCCCCGCTGGAGGATCGAGCGGCGTAAAGATGGCAGGTGAAATACGTGCGCGTGTCCCTGCACTCTCTACAGGTGATCCTTGACGTTTCGCGTCGGATAGGAATGCGACGGAGTGGTTACGAAGCATTTTCATGATGGCAACACACGAAAAGAAAAAACGCATTTTTGCGTTTTCGTATCACGCGAGTAGTTTTTTAACGCTGATCGAGAGCCTGTTTGTTGAAAATTCATGTCCCAATGAATAAACAAAAATCGATCGGCCTCGAAGAAATATTTATGCAAGGTCGATGTTGGAAATTGAATACAGAAATACTATGAAGCAAAAATTAACCATAAACCAGCTTTCTCTTAACGTACTTTCTCAAGGGTTTTTCTAAAAAGCTAAGCCACATCTGGCATTTTAGGAAGTTCGAAAACATCGAGAAACGGAACAAAGGGGCTGGAGGACCCGGACGGGGTTGTAAGAATTTCGACCACTGCGTTCTGCTAGTCTTGTGACGAAACTCGCTAGGTGTGGTCAAAACACCCTCAGTCAAAACCCCAGTTTCACACCTGAAACCTACCATCTCACTGTACTAAATAAATAAAAGTAGAATTTCCTATATATGTATACTATAAGAAAAGTAATAAATTAAAAAAAAGGAAGAATAGGAAAATGGATGAAGTTATAAGTATACGTGTACGATTTATTTATTTATCGCATAAAGTTAATGAAACTTTTTAATGAAATAAGAACACATCTGGAACAAAAATGTTCGGAAGACCGCAACAGGGTTAACTGCGGTGTTAATCGGCGTACGCGAGTGAAATCGCAGTTACAACTGTTGACAATTTTTTCCCGATCTACGATAATTGTGCGCGGCCTTTTTCAAATATCTTTCCCAACATCTCTTCCTTTTTTACCTAATCAATGCGTTTTTAAACGAGAAGTGTAATAAGGGAAAGTATGCAATCAATTCTGTACATCACTATAAATTCCCCCTGGTTATCCCTTAGCACAAAAGACAGCATTTACAAGTCTTAAAGGCGTATTTTGCGTTACGTCCTCTGCCACAATTTCGTTTCACTCCGTACAGCGGACTTCAAGGTAACTTTCAAACCGCGCCATTAAATTTCCCATCGCCGCTATACTTATCGGATAGCCCGGCAAAAAATAATCATTTACAAGCTCCCCTATTAAATAAAAGAGGCTGGAAATTAAATGAAATTATCATACAGGCCGCGCGGCCACGACAAACTGCCCCGGCCAGATGCATAATTTAATTCTACACCCGAAGGGACAGGACCCTTCCATTCTTCACGGAATTCTTCAAAAGACAAGCTCGTCCAGCTCGCCAACAACGAGCTTCCCTCCCTTTCCGCGTCTCCATAGCAAACGAACGCGCTTCCCCTCGCCATTCACCTTCCCCTCCCTTCCTCCTCGACAAGTGTACCTACAATTTACCGATAAATATTCATTCCGCGGGACGTTTCAGTGCCCCGGCTCATAATACTATGTTCGGCCCTGAGACCAGTTTGCGGCGTACGGCTTTCGTCCGATATAATAACCAGGCCGTTATCGTTATCGCTCATCCTGTATTGCCGCTTACACGATTTTTCTAGGAGATATTATTCCCACGTAACGATCGCAATAAATCCTGGCGACCCAACCCGGCGAGCTCGTCGACGCCGTCGAGAGGAGACGCTTGTGTGTACAGGTTCCGTACCGGTTTCGTCGCGCATTAAGACTATCGAGTTCAATTAAACGAACGCGGCATCCCCCTTCAATTTATTCCCGAACAAACTGTCGGGTATTGTCGCTTAAATAAACCCAGGGCTCGGCTTCGAAGTCGCGGGGCAATTAAGATAGCGGACATTTTGGTAGAGATGGATAAAAGAAGTGCAGTTTAGGTGTTCAGAGTTGGTACAAGTACTAGAAACTGCAAAGAACAAGAACTACAAAGGACCAGAATTGGTGGACTGATCAGGAAAATATTCAAACAGAAAAATTGCAATTTGGGAAATGAAGAAATTTTATTCTTTCGTACAATTTTAATGTAATTTTGATATTTGTGTATTGATTTAACCCTGGAACGTAGGGTGCCATTTTTCTAGCTATAATGTAACTAGTGAGATTTGACCATCGCTCACTTTGACCATATAAGGTTTCTTTACTTTTAAGAAGCATTACTGTTAACACTAGATTGCTGGATGTTGGGATATACCTATTTTTCTTGAAACGAGTCAATTTAACTCAAGCATGAAAATTGCAGTTTTCCAAAAAAAATAAAACTTTATTTTTAAGAAAGTTTGTTCAAAACAATTACATATATATTTACATATATATTCCGTTTTTAAAATACATTTTCCGAAAATTTTTTTATTACAAACGCCCTTATTTCTATTCCTTTCGTATGATATTTGAACTGGACAATTCATAAGTGAGTCAAATTGACTCATTTCGACAATCTAGTGTCAACTGTTATCTTCTTGAGCTGTTTTTGAATGAATATTGTTATATCAGATTGTAAAATCCAGTAATTTATTAACTTTTCATTTAAATGTCGGATGCAGCGTGAAAACGAAAAAGAGTAGAAACGATTAAAATAATCTTATTCGGAGTTTTAGTACAAAAATAAAAAGTGGAGAAGTCGAGTATGTTTATAGCCAGTTGTATCTATTTCAAAGACTTGCTTCGGTCAGCTCTACCCCTCAAGCTTCATGCTTCTTTTCACGGCATCGGAGAACTGACAGCAACACGCACGCGCACAGGACATCCCACCGGGCAATATATCGATCCATTTAATTAGCCTGCGCTACGATTTCGTACAGAAGCCATTTTGAAGACTCGAACCTCCTTTTCCCTCGCCGAGAAACGAGGGGAGCCGAGGTGTAGCATAGATGGCGCCGTATTTGCTCAGATTTCTAGGTTATATCGACGCCAATGCAAAGTAATAGAGGATTTAGGAAGCGCTTCCAAGATGGCCGTAAGTACAGTAAAATGGTAGTGTAAAGTAAAATGGTCACCGTTGGGTAATGGATGTCTACGGGGCAGTATTATTAATTTAATTCCATAGATTTGCTTCTAAGGATTTCAAATTATTAAAAATAATATTTTTGACAGCCTAAAAATTTATTTGACACCAGTATAATATCGAACTTTAGTACCAATTTGGTAATACGTTAGTGAAAAAATGGATATGGCTAGCAGGGTGCTAAGTAACAAATAAAATCCTTGATTTCAACACATGAACCTCCATTTTTAACCTGTTCTACGGTACAGGTAGCTCTCAATTAGTGAGAATGATAAACACTTGAAGTGTAATAATTGGTTTCAACGTAATGAAAACACGTAGCAACAGCTTTTAAGTATATATACACTTCCATACGTTTATTAAACTGCGATGGCAAAAATATCTTTGTTGTTTTTCTAACATTTAGGCAACCGGATGAGGAGATCTCCCATTTTTTCCTCAACAAAGCGCTTCCATTGATTCTATTTATTTTCGTTATTAGTCTTGAACTAGCGTTGTTCACAATTTTTTAAATGCAGTTTGTGTTTTTCCAAGGTACAATTTTTAATCAATTCAACACCAGTTCAAGACTAACTAATAACAAGAGTAAATAAAATCAATGGCAGCGCTTTGTTGAAGAAAAAATGGGAAATCTCCCTATTCGATTGTCTGTGTTAACATAGAGAAGGCAGAAAGAGTGTGATTCTGAAAGAAGTAAGAACGTAGTATTTGCTAAGTTGTAAAGTCATTTAAGTTGTTACTTTTAAATTATTTTAAATACTTATATATTAACCCTTTGCACTCGTATGTCTTAGCGTATGCGACATCATACGTTTTACAAGGAATTATAACGCATGATTTTGTGTAAATATATGTAAATATAAATATATGAACATTATATTTTTGGATTGCTCTGCTGGGATGTATTTTATAAAAATTTGTATCTGTATAAATAAATATTTTGTGGAATTTTCATTTTTTTTAATTATACTCATGAAATGTTACAGCTAAGTATGCTAATAATGTATTGGAAAATTTCTTTTTGATTGAATAAAAAAATAAATTCCGAGTTGGCGGTAATTCATGGTCATATTAAATTCGAGTGCAAAGGGTTAATATTTTAATCGCTTCATTTTATTTTATTCACACCCGAGCCCTCTTATATCACTCTACTAAATTAAGTAAAGTAGAGTTTCCTAGAAAGTTTTCCACATTTCTGGTACAAATCACACAAATAATTCAACATTTAGTACAATACTAAAACCCCGTTTCCAATACCGAACGAAACAATGAAACCGCGATAACTCCTCGCTTTCCGCTCATATAAATCCGCTTTCGCTTACTTTACAACTTCCTCTCAGCGAAATGCCTCGACCGGGCCAATTAAACAGAAACGAATTATTATATCGCATTGTGCGACAGAAAAGGGATCGCGGGGCCATCTAATTAACTTCGCTCTCATTTAGCACGGCCAGAGGCGTGCTTCCGTACGCGCGAACCCACACGTACACGTAGCACGCGCGCGTTCGCCTAAGCACACGTGTGCTACCGCATTATGCGACTCAGGGGCCGCATTTTTCCCTCGTGCGGCCCAGGCTGGAATGGGACTATTGGTGGTAGGGCCCCGGCCATAGTTCTCGCGGTTAGTCCGATAGCCGGCGAGCACTGTACACCGACGCGACTCGTACGTTTCCGATCGCGAAAGAGCAGCTTCCTTTTGCGCAGATAGCGACGATCGACGCGGCTGATAAGGGACCCTGCCGCGGAACTGCTTACTGTTTTGCTTCTTGTTTTAACCCTTTCGCTACGGGTGGGTTTTCCGCCGCGGTACTCCCGCTGAACGGGTCGTCGCGATGACAAAACTGTTGAACTCCTTTGACGATGTTTTCGAAAAAAAAAAAAAATTTTCTCAAAACTGGATATTTATAACATCTTAACCAGTTAACCGTGATTGACGAGTATACTCGTCATGGAGAAGTGGCACGATTTTGTGTATTGACGAGTATACTCGTCATGCGTATAAAGTAGTGACCAATTATTATTGATTTAATTTTATATAATCTCGATTCAAATATCGTCGTGGATGCTATAGTACTTAATAAATATAACTGTTAAAATGTGATATTCTGACTACTCTTACAAAATGTGTCTAATCACATTTCGCATGACACAATTAATTTAGAAAAATATCGCGTGTCCATTTTTGTACCTCACTGAGGTTTTTACTGTCCGCGAACGTGTTAACATGCATTTAATTACAGTTTAAGTACTGCATAACTGCATACGTTCGTCGTATGTACAATACTCGACATTTCATGGAAATTGACTATAACCGACCGTAGTACCTCAATGGCATCTTATGGAGAGCGTATAGTTGCCCGTATAGTAGCGAAAGGATTAAGCAAGCGCACAATACACATTAAAATTACGTTAAAATTGGTCAAAGGGTGTATACATACTCGTATTTACTTTTTTAACTCCTTCCTATTGATTAAATAAATTTAAACGATATAGAATTTAAAAAAATATTTAAAAAATATTAAATTTAAACAATGACCTTGTGACGATCTAGAAGGGATTTGAGAAATTAATCAGAGAAATATTTATTTGAACGCAAAGTAAACTAAAAAATAATTTCATTCGATAACCATGTCCTTGAAATAGATAGTTCAGAAAATTCAATGAGTAAATCTTGACGTTTGGAAACATGAAAACCTTCGATTAACCAAATAATAATTATTAACTCATCCACGCTAAGGTTACCTCATAGTATTTTTCTGAAATACCTAATATGACTGGGCCATCATTTCTTTCATAAAACTGGCAAATTGACCCTAACATGACATTTAAAAGATAATCCATAATGTATCTAACACAGTGGCACTCACAATGGAATACATTCAATTAATCGAGATATAGTTGCTAGCTATAGAATACAATAATTAACTAAAAAGTGAAAAAGTGCGAAGAAAAATGTATATCGAAAAAGCAATCATCGAATAATTAAAAGTACAATTGCATTCTGATAAAAGATCCAACTAAACGATTCGATCAGTTCCCATGTTCGTACTGTACACTGAAACGAATCGCCTAAACGCTACAGCTCTTCTTACCCCGAGAAACAATTCCCTAAGCACGAAATGGGACGTCTTTCGCATAAACAATGGAAGTACCAATGGCGTGACGCCGAGAACGCGGCCGTTTTCGTTTATTCGCGAACGCGTTCGATAAGGCCGTTATCTATCGAGCCATTTCTCCCATGGGGAATTCCAGCTAGCACCCGGTAGCCGGTCGCATTAAGGAGGGATTTCGATTTCGCGTTGAGGAAGAGGAGGTCGGCGTTCGTAAAACGATGGTTTTATCGCTTCCGATCTTGCCACGGGGATTCCTGCTACCACTGTCCGCTCGTTTCTTTCTCAACGCGCTCCACGGATTTTCTCGCGGCCATACGGCGGACTTCGAGGAACTCTCCGCGCACTGATAATGAGCCCATATCGTATGCATCTTTATAAACGCTTGGCAAAATCGTAAAGAGGAGCTCCGCCGTTTCATCTGTCTGAGGAACTTCACTGCCTTCGATCGTTTTGTAGGTTTTATACAAGGTGCGACGGGACTGGCGGCACAATCTGAAGGGGACAAATTTATACGAAGCAATAAGTAATGTTTCTTTTTTTTCTCTCTCTCTCTCTCTCTCTCTCTCTCTCTCTCTCTCTCTTTGGTGTGAAACTTCTTCGCTGAAAATATATTTTAGAGAAGTTCATTAACGTTTACGGCTTTCGAATAATTCGCAACGTATGGCAAAGTGGAAGTTTATTTCTTTATTCAACATTTCAATTCTCCTGTTTTCATACAGCTGTATTTTAAGTTTATTATTATCAACAAGTGAGAACTGCAGGGATACACTGATCATCGCTTCGAAAGCAATAAAGTGACTCGAATTCCTCCCTCTTGTTATACGCAGGCTATATCCTTGTTGAACACTCGAGCCTTCTTGCGAATAGATTCCTTCTGTCGTTACCTACGATCACTGATGTGATCTATGTGATTTGTGTGTGTGTGTGTATGGTATAGATAGACAGAGCAGCGAGAGAGTGAAACGGATCAAAAGATAGTGCGATGACAGCAATCATAGAGACGGCAGACAGAGATATAGCGATTGTGGCGAGACGTCTCGTCCTCGGCAATATAAGAAAATTCTCACTTTTTATTTAGTAGAGAGAACGATAGAGCTCAGATGTGAGTAAAATAAAGTGAAGTTTCTTAGATAATAATATTATGTACTTATATTTAAAATAGTTTAATAGTAACAAGCTTAATAGTAATAAACTTAACAGCAATAGTTTAATAGTAACAACCTAATAGTATGTAAATGACTTTTCAACTTAGAAACTTCGACGTTTTTACTTCTTTTACAATCAAACTCCTTCTGCCACGCGCTCGCATTCTCTCCGTCATATATTCTTCCAAACACTCATTTCCTTTCTTTCTAATTCTTGACCATTGTCACTTCGAAGCATTCGGTCATGTTCACCTAAAATTTCTCTGTCGCGACGTTCACTCAAGTGCTCATCTTTCGTGCCTTAACTTCTAACATACTTTTTAACCAGGCACACCAAATACCCAGTCACAAATCGTTCACTAGCCTAAATTACGGTCTAAGCATTTCCAGCGACCATCCAAAATATGCGGTCACTAACGCACTCTAATCCAAATATTCTACATTCTATCCAGCTATCACTCGACTCAAGCACTCTTTAACATTTTCCCAAAATCGTATCCACTCGATCGCAATCCTGCAGTAACGAAAGGGTTAATCGTCGGGTCATGCACCGCGTCAGAATCTACTAAACTCTGCTTGCTCGAATAAATCGCGGACAGTTTCGTCTGGCGGGAGGAAACATCGCGAGAGCCAGCACAGATTAACAAAGGATAAAAGTGGCTCGTAAAGCTGGCCCATAAGCGCCTAATTGTTAATCTTTTTCACTCGATACATTCGGTCACGTTCACCCAAAATTCCTCATTCGCGACGTTTACTCAAGTGCTCATCCTTTGTGCCTCAGAAACACTCTAATCCAAATATTCTACATTCTATCCAGCTATCAGTCGACTCAAGCACTTTTTAACACATTGTACGCCGGCCCCGCGAAAACGCGGGTTTGGAAGTCTGTTGCTTTAGCGCCGGATCTGCGATAATACAACATTCTTTTGTTTGGCGATTTGTTTGTTTCTATTTTTCGTTATCGTTAAATTACATATAATGAATATGCAAACCAATTTTAGTGTTTTACAATAATGTATAAAATTTTAAATATTTTCTTCACCTACTCATTGGTCGTCAACAAGCGAATTATGCCGGCGCTCAAGTTTTAAATGCCTCAGATGCCACCGGCATACAATGTGTTAACATTTTCCCAAAATCGTATCCGTTCGATCGCATTCCTGCAGTAACGAAAGGGTTAATCGTCGGGTCATGCACCGCGTCAGAATCTACTAAACCCTGTTTGCTCGAATAAATCGCGGACAGTTTCGTCTGGCGGGAGGAAACATCGCGAGAGCCAGCACAGGTTGACAAAGGATAAAACTGGCTCGTAAAGCTGGCCCGTAAACGCTCGCGCCTATTCATAGTCCGGCCGATCTTTATTCCTTCATGGAACTACCGTTCGCGGGCCCCCATTGAAAAGGTCGCTCGCAATAAACCAGTCCCGGGCAATTTACTTCTTGTGTACGGGTCCCTCCGTAATTCCGATAAAGCCACGGCTTATCAGTCGGGAACGGTTCCCGTGGAATTCACGCGTGCCGCTGGCGCCACGGACCCGACGCGGATTCCGGATGCTCGAGCTTCTGGCCCTTTTGCGAGCGTCGAGCCGCGCTATGATAATGAAACGCATAACTTCCATGCCGAAGACATAGCCGAATCGAATTCCCCGGAAGGAAAACCGCCGCGAAACAGCCCACGTGAACGCGACGCGGAATTTCGAGACGCTGATACGGAGTCGGTGGCAGAAGTCGAAGTAACGCGAAGCTCAAATGGTCGAAACAAGGAAACGACGAGAGTTGTGGACGTTCAACGGATTAACCTGTTAGCGACCGTTTATTTTGGGTGGTCGTTGCAAATGCCTGGACCGTAATTTTGGCTATTGAACGATTTATGGCTGGGCGCTTGGCGTGTCTCAGGTTGAAAGTGCGTTCGAAAGGATGAATGCAACCCTAAAGCCGCGTCCACATAGAAGAGAACAGTTCGCGAGCAGCTCGCGAGCAGCACATGAATTGCTCGCGTGCGGTTCGCGAGCTATTCGCCAACGGAAAACGCAGCATATCCAGACTGGAGCTCGCGAACAGTTACAAGCTTGTTCGCTCTGAATTCATGGGCAGTTCGCTATTAGCTTTTGCCACATAATGTGTTACAAACGCGTCCAGATACGCTTCGAGCTCGCGAACAGTTTTTTTGATGTACCGCTTCCCGATCGAATACTGTTCGCTGTTCGCTGAGGAGTTCGCTGCTCGCTGCTCGCTGTTCGCGAACAGCAGTGTGGACGCGGCATAAGGCGCCACTTGGCGGCTGGTGTCGCGAAAACATGTTTATAGTATGCGTGGGAAAGTTTAGGAATGGCAAGCAACCCGATGTTGCGTCGCCTAAAAGATAGGACCTTTGTCTTGAAGGATCTGACCATGGAATGGGGAAGGCTATGTAGCTTCTGTGAACCACACGGCACTGAAGTAGCGTTGAATGAGAACAATTATAAAATTAGTTACAAATACGAACGTAAAAATTTTGTAGAACAGACACGAAGAAAAAATGCGAATTCTTTTACAAAGAAATAAGTATACTATGTGTAGTTATTTTTACTTCTAATTATAGGTAAATGTAGTTTCATCTGCTTGTAGCAGAATATATAAAACAGAAGATTTCCACACTTGAGTACAGCTTTACGCTTTAGTTTCTTTTGGAATCATAATATTCTGTAGTTGTTCGAGAAACAGTGTTATTACTATGAGTGTATTAAAGTCGATAAAATTCACTATTGCAGTAACTATAACTATAACGATTACAGCAACAAGTTTCTATGAATGTATTAAAGTCGATAAAGTTAATGATTATAGTAACTATAAAGATTATAGCAACAAATTCCGTCCACTTTAATATATTCATGATCTATCTTTATTCATGTACACAGATACATTGACTCGTAAAATTGATCGAACATTTTCCCTTGCAACTTTTCAACGTCTAGCAACTTCATTAATAACAATTAATTATTATACACACGTACACCAGCCGCTACCAGAAAGATTCGAAGGATATCAAAGAGAACGTTGTTAAAAAAAAAAACATGATTTAACCATTCGCTCTGCACTTTTCTCAATCCTGATCTGCAAAAACGTCGAAATGCCACTCTACATGTCGCGTCCGGTTGAAAATAATTACTCGCGACGAAATAATCACTTTCAGTGAAACATTCAAACGGTCATTAAAGCAGCAAAACGCAAAACTTTATCAATCGAACAGGTACTAATTTATCGCAGCTCGATAATAACGAATGAGAACGGGTTTGGTTCACGGCGAAACATAATTTAACGAGCGACGAAAAAACTGTCGCGCGGATGCTTTCAGAGAATTTCTGCGCCGTTTACTTCCGGCTATACGTGCCCGTCCATAAATGCGTGGAATCGGAAACCATTATCATTATCGGTGGACGTAATTGCCGTGACGTCGTTCCTTTATGCACGATGCTCGCCATCGCGGCCAATAAACGCGGTCGACTTCCTTCTCAGACGATTACGGTTAACTAGTATGGACCGACACGGTCCTCGAACTAGACTTTACAATTAGTTACTCCGACGTGGAAACATAAACTGTGATTAGGTTAACGATTAGCTAACGATTAACTCTTCGACCAGCAGATGAATTCTCAATGAAATCGTAAGTTTTTACGTGGGTGTATCGTGGTGAACTTCATTATTAATTAATACGGTGTAGATTTGATTACTTTTCGACACATCGTTTGTCATAAAAGATTTTATGTGCTATTATAGTTAAATTTGAAAAAAAAAAGATAATTCCATACCATTTAAGTAGCGATGAGTTAAAGAAATAGGTGGTATTAAGCGATGAGGTGATTTGGACATGAATTTTCATGCAAATTGTCTGATCACACGGTAGAGTTTAACTACTAGCACGTAGTATAAAATATATTGAAGGCTACCAAGGCAGAAATATTTCGCATTCATTTAATAGAAGCTTCTATTTCCCAGATATGCTCAAAACAGAAAATAAGTTTACTAAATTATACTGTATATATATTTTTATAATATATATAATATAGTGTGCTCATAGAACTGTAAATCATAGTATATAAATAATTTGGTAGAATTATAACATAATTTAATTCTACTGGAAAATTTATAATTATTTTAGCAAGAATTCTCATAGCAGTGCATTAGAACGTTGATTATTCGAAGTTTGGTTATCGAAATACAAGCTGGATCACGTATCTATCTGAAAATATTTAATTTATTACCACGTGTATTTTACATATTTCATATCATGCCTTTCTCATCGGATACATTCTGATGACAAAATTTATCAAAAAATTAAATCTTTCAGATGATCAACCGAAAAATCGCCCTATCCAAACAATTCCTCAACTAACATAGTGGGCACAAACTATTAACAGCATTATAGCATTCATTTTCATTGTGATACAGAATGACGTGGATGCTATAGCATGCAAATTTTAAAACCAATTATTATTGATTTAATTTTATATAACCTCGACTCAAATATCGTTGTGGATGCTATAGCATTCATTGGATACAACTGTTCGAATGTGATGTTCTGATTACTCTTACAAAATATATCTAATCACGTATCGGATATCACAATTCATTTAGAAAAAAATCCAGTGTCTATTTTTGCACCTCAAAGAGCTTTTTACTGTCCGCGAACGCGTTAAAGTTGGTATCGTGAGAATGATTATTGTAATGTTACGAGAAATGGTAACAGCAAAATTCCGATATTAGGCACAATTCGATCGAATTGAATCGAATTCCGGTGCCTCCGTGCCAGCTAAACAGAGAAACAAATAAATAACTAGGTGTATAAGCAGAAGCACGTTCGTTTGATTGCAGCCTCGTAGTAGGTAGCATTTCATAATAATTATCCCGAGAGGAAGAGGGAGAGAAGAGAGGCTCGCGCAGGCCACGAACATCGTTTCTCCTCCGGTAAGGTCGCCTTATTAAGGAAGCTATCATTAAGCCTCCCTATCTCACCTATTACCGTTTACTGGCCCATGCCATTGGCCGATCCCGGTACCGGTGATCAGGATTTTCATCCGTTCGCTCGCCCAATTACGTCACGTACACGCCGATGCACCTGGCCACGTTCGTCCATGCGATACCCTATAGAGATTCGTTTGTTCGAATGCGTTTGTTGGATACTAATTCGTTTGTTCGAATGCGTTTGTTGGATAATAATTCGTTTGTTCGAATGCGTTTGTTGGATAATAATTCGTTTCTTCGAATGCGTTTGTTAGATACTAATTCATTTGTTCGAATGCGTTTGTTGGATAGTAATTCGTTTGTTCGAATGCGTTTGTTGGATAGTAATTCATTTGTTCGAATGGGTCTGTTGAATACTAATTCATTTGTTCGAATGCGTTTGTTGGATAGTAATTCATTTGTTCGAATGCGTTTGTTGGATATTAATTCATTTGTTGGATACTAATTCGTTTGTTCGAATGCGTTTGTTGGATACTAATTCGTTTGTTCGAATGCGTTTGTTGGATACTAATTCATTTGTTCAAATGCATTTGTTGGATACTAATTCATTTGTTCGAATGGGTTTATTGGATACTAAGTCATTTGTTCGAATGCGTTTGTTGGATACTAAGTCATTTGTTCGAATGCGTTTGTTGGATACTAATTGTTAGGGCGTAATGTTGATCAACGCAACTTGTATTTTTTAGACTTGGCTGGTTCAATGATTGACGACACTTTGCTTTGCACTTAATTTAATTTGAACTAAGTGAATCGTGTTGTATTCAAATGCTCGCAGGTGAGTTCTGTTCGAATGCTTGTAGAATTCTGTCTTGTTCGAATGCGTTTTGTTACGTTTTAAATTAGGGTAGAGGTATCTATACAATCACGACCCTATACCTGCCCAAGAAGGGAAGGGAAGCGAGAAAATTGAATTATATGTATGGTTAGTATCATACGTGAATCGTTATTCACGAATTGACACGTGAAGAAGATCTAACTGCACTAACTTGGTTTTTGGACACGGAATAAAACAAGCGCTATAACGCTGCATCGATATTTTTGTACACAGAGTGCAATATAAGCGCCATCGTACTACTTGGCAATTGTCGATTCGGAAACAAGAAAAACCGTGGCTTTCAAATTGTTAAGTTGCGTCGGCCACGTATAGAACTCGGATGGGTGATCGTTTGAGAAAAATTGGGCATTATTAATATACAAGAGGAAAAGAAAGAAGGATATTGCTTAGCCGTTATCGATTATACACAGCTCGATGCCGCTAGGAAAAGAAGAAGTTCGAATGCATTTGTTTCAATTAGAGTTGTGTTAATCCTCGGAATTCTGCTTGCAACAAGTCTAACCACGGACGAATTTAAGCTTTCGACGCTCTAGAGACTATCATACTTCTAATGCCTCGAAATAAAAAGAAATGGTAGGAAGAGAGATAGTAAACACTTAGAATATTAGATTCAATAAAAGTGTTCTTCTGTGAAAATTTATTAATCTCCATGGAAACTTTTTAAAATGCAAGAAATTCCCATGAGAGTCACCACCCTCTAGAAGCTACCACTCTAGATTATAACCTACCTAACCTGAATCTAAATTCGCTGCCGTGTCTAACGTCAAGTGCTGGACAACGAGATAAGGATCTGAACCTGATCGATCACTGTTGTTCGCCAACAGTTTGCAAGCTGCTATGTTCATTGTCAGCGTGAACACTTTGGCAAACAACGAACAGCGAACATTGCTCTCTCACTGGTCAAAAGCTACTTGCTGGTCGCAAAACTTAGCCAGTGAACAGTTTGCGAAACAGAGCAACGTGAAGCAGGCATAACCTGCTGCAGATTTTATGTAGCTGCGTGAAATACGGGCGTGGCGCGCCATTCCAGAGGCTGGTCTCGTTCTTCCGATGGAACACCGCGATCTTCTTTATCGGGCGATAAATTTTAGGGCGCCCTTTCAAAGACGACGTCAGGGCCCGGTGATTTATGTCCGATACGGAACACGGGACGGGCAACCACGCGAAGATACCTGTCGTAACTGGGCCTGCACACCTGTACGACCCCATTTTGCATCCTGTGCAAGAGATTTCAGATTTGCAGAGATTTGTCCGAATTCGCAGATGTTAGCAGTGCCGCTCAGAAATTCAGGCACACTCGAAAAGAATTTTTGAATTTTACAAGTTCTTGTTGTTATCAATAGGAAACAGGCTGATAATTCTTACGCGAATTCTTGTTGTTTTTTTTTTATGTATCTCCAATATGGACGATAAGTAAATCAATAAATTCGACAACTGAATTGTCATGAGCCATCAGTGTGTTACTACCTCGAGGAGGAAGTAATTCCCGCGTTCTGTCTAATTCTTCACTCATTCCCTCGTTCGAGCTTCATCCAAGAGAGCTAAACACCGTCTTTCTGCAGCGAATTACATTAAAACAACCATACTCAAGCTTTTACAACATAGTTACACCGTCGTCTAATGTAACGTTCCCCGTGGCCAGCGAATAAACGGACACCGCCGAGGAGATAAGGATGGAGGTTATGAAAGTTTTAAGACACAGGCCCGTACAAAGTCTTCATTTCCACGATAATGCCGGCATTAATTCTCGACCTGGCACATGGAGGAGTACGTGCCGCTCATAAACGAGTAGATTGCCATCTTGTGATCATTCACATTCCGAGGGAAGCTTCAATTAGCCGACAATAAGAATGCGATAAAACTTTAATGCTCGGTAGACAGTGGCCAGCTCGTGGATTGACCTCGACATCGGCGTAACTGCCAAGCATCAATAATGCATAAGATTTCTTTCCTTAATTGGATCAAAGACAAATCGATGTTTCGTTGTTTCTACGAATTCCATCGACCCCTGGAATCTCTCCCTGTAATTTTTTTCTTCATTTGAACGCTCGCGATAATCGCTTGGAATTTATGTATTCAAATTTGGAGTTTGGTAAACTTGGATTAAAAATAGAAAGTAAAAGTAGAAAATGCATTTGACGAACTGTTAACAACACTAGTTCAAGACTAAGTAAAAACAAAAGTGAATAGAAGCAATGGCAGAGGAAAGAGTGGAAGACCTCCCAATTCGGTTGGCTATATAATCGCTTGGAATTTATGTATTCAAATTTAGAGTTTGGTAAACTTGGATTAGAAGTAGAAAGTAAAAGTAGAAAATGCATTTGACGAACTGTTAACAACACTAGTTCAAGACTAAGTAAAAACAAAAGTGAATAGAAGCAATGGCAGAGGAAAGAGTGGAAGACCTCCTCATTCCGTTGACTAAGTGTTAACACTAGATTTACGGACATTTCTTGTGCATTTATTTCTAATATATATATATCCCAAGAAACAGGTATGCACCATACAGAATTCAAAATTCCAGAGCAGAGAGGAAAATAGATTAAGGTATACTAATGTCAGTCCCTCAATAAAAGTTAACGAAAATTATTAGAAATAATAGTAATTCTTTTTGCAAATTTTGCTCATGAAGTCCGAAGCCCGTCAAATTTACGGGTCCCGTAAACCTAATGTTAAGCTTCACTGTAATAGACTTTAGCACGTACAGATTTGCGTACATAAATTTCTGACCAATATTCTACCTCTGATTAAGGTAAAATTTGTTTAGAAGATTCCCCTTTACAACGCTCAAATAACGTATTTAACCTTGCAACTCCTAAGGGGGGGTTTCTCGAACCCACCAATTGAAAATCCTTAAATTACTATCACTTCCCTTTCATAAAAAATTCCGTTAAAATTATTTATTATTGTATACACATTTCAGTTTGATATTAAATCATATGTGTAAAAAATCAGTAAGCATAAAAGGAATACATCGTTCTTTAGCATGAGCATACCTGCGAATTTCACTTTTCATCACCATCCCAGTGTAAGCATGAAATTCCAGAAGCAGCAGCGATAAAAATTCTATTTACAGAAGTAAACTTTGACTTGTAGAAGTTTAACTATTTTAAGTTTAAAATAATTCATCCCAAGCTGTGGCAAATAACTAGTGTTAAAGAAAATTTCATTTTGCATTATACAAAAAATTAATAATCAGAATTAAAGCAAATTTCATTTTGACTTATTCGTTTTCATAGCAGAGCGGTATAGAATGAACGAAACTTATTAAACTATATTTTAGTTAATGTTTAGTTTTTTGAGTTAACGAAGTGTGTAACACAATTCTCTTCGAGTAAATACAAAGAAAGTTTGAATTATTGTTTGGTCTGGCACATACTCCATCCAAACCCAGCCGTGTTGCACATCTACATCACCAAACGCTGTAAGCTTCCAAATAATCGAAGAATTCTCTCGACTTCAGTTTGCTTAACGACATTATTCGCGTTTTAGCCAAGGATTACGGTGTTCTCGCGCCTATTAGCCTTGCCTGCGGGGGAAAAACCTCGAACGAAGAAAGAGTCTCCGGCCATATTTCAGAATTAGCTCGTGTAGTCCGGTCAAACGCAGGAAGCAAAGGTCGCGAGCCCTGAAAAATCACGCGACCAAGCCATGGCTGTGAACCTTAATCCGTTTAACCGTGGTTCGCTGGCATAGCTGACAGACAGTACCTCGCGTTGACAAGCGAGACGGAGTTTGTCATAATTATTGGCCACGATGTCAGCGAGCTTGCTTCGTCGCCGCGACTGCGCAACCTTGCGACCTTCTAAGCGACGCGACTCGGTTAGCGAATAAATTTCAAGAAGGGAAACAGTTAGCGCTGATAATTTGTTGGTAAAGGTGATAGATTTGGGTAAATTTAGAAAGAAAATGATAAATAGCTTGTTAGGATAATTGGTTCAATTCCTGGGTCTGTTTTAAATTCCCGAACAATAAATTCACTTTTCAAACATTAAACAGGAAGTATGCAATGGTAAGGTTAAGTTGGTGAGAATTGGGTAAAATTTAGAGAGAAAATAATGAATAACTTGTTAGGATAATTGGTTCAATTCCTGGGTCTACTTTCAATTCCCGTACAATGAATAAATTTTTCAAAAATTAAACAAGAAGCATGTAATAGTCAGGTTAAGTCGATGATAGTTGAGCAAAATTTAGAAAGAAAGTAATGAGTATCTTATTAGGATAATTGGTTCAATTCCTAGCTCTATTTTAAATTCCCGTACAATAAATTCACTTTTCAAATATTAAACAAGAAGTATGCAATGGTAAGGTTAAGTTGGTGAGAATTGGGTAAAATTTAGAGAGAAAATAATGAATAACTTGTTAGGTTAATTGGTTCAATTCCTGGGTCTGTTTTAAATTCCCGAACAATGAATACACTTTTCAACAATTAAACAAGAAGCATGTATAGTAAAGTTAAGTCGATAAGAGTTGGGTAAAATTTTGAAAGAAAGTAATGAATAGGTTGTTAGGATAATTGCTTTAATTTCTGAGTCTACTTTCAATTTCCGGACAATGAGGACAATGAGTACGTTTCTTATTATAAAAAGGGTATCGAACTTATTGAACATCTCTGGAAAAAGTGTATAGAGCTGAAAGGAGATTATGTTGAAAAATAAATACATTTTTCTCGAAAATTTTTATGTTTGCTACGTCGGGTTGGGTACTTCTGGGACCACCCTCGTACCATAATCATCTTCACTCCAAACTCACGACAGAACCAATCCTTCATCCAAACTCAACCGTTTCCCCACAAAAATTCCCCTTCGTCTAAACTCAATCGTTCAATTTTCCTTAAAAAAACCCTCGTTCTTCACCGAATACCTGTCTTTATCCCACCATTTTGCACATACCGCGCGAAACGCGTCCTGGTCGCTGTAGCGGAAGCCTAACCGGAGCTCGTCGCCCATCAAACTTTCATTTCCACGCTTTACCGAGCAATTGCAACCGCGGCGGATCGCAAACTCCGCCCGAGCAGCTCTCAAACGCGACGCGAATGGCAACCAGCTTCTCTGCGCTCGTGTCCGCCTCTAGATCGCCTGGCAAACGATTTCCTCTTGCGGCCACGAGGGAAGACGCTCGTGTGACGCGATAAGCGCAGCGGATCGTTCGATTTACGAGCGATCAATGCTAGGAATCAATCCGGCCACATAGTTTAGCGAGATTACACGTTCCGCGTTACCTTCGGGGGAAGAACGCAAGCGGTACAATCAGAACGAGCAGAGGTGAAATGTCCGAGAGGATGTCGAGGGTGAAGAACAGAAAGTGGAAGAGTTTTTAATGGTTGATGGACTAATTTTAATAGAGGGTTCTGAAAACGAATGTTGTTGAGCGTCGAAAGTATTGTTCCTCGCACTTCAGAATGATATGCGAGTAGTTGGATGTGAAAATCAAAGGCGCTTCTCTTATAGGAAGCTGACTGTTTCGAGCAATATCATATACACGTATATACTGTAAAGAAATGTTAAGCTATTAATTACTGGAATAAAATTATTCGATTTATTAGCGTTGTGTCCGTGCCAAAATAAGCCGATCGGAAGTGTCTAGGAAAGTGATCCACGAGCGGTCGGTAAAGTGTTAATTTGACGATTTGAATTGTAGTTCTTGTCGATATTTTTATTTGAGAATGTAATTTTTACTGTCGTGACTGAGTCGCTGCCACTGACCACCAATCATCTCTTGCATTGACAAAACTCACTGATTAATCCTTCCAAATTCGGAAAAATACCAATTAGTGAGTCTAAGATTCATGAAGCACTCCCCCTTGAACCCTTAATTCGTTCCTGGAAGAGGGATATTGTAGGGCTAGTTGTGAAGATGGTGATACCGGCTAGCAATGATGGAAAATTCCTCCAAGTTCTGACCTTAGGTCTTTTACCGTCACAATTGTGTGCCTGAACCCTTCAGAAATTCCCCCTTTATGACACGTCCTCGGCTATTGAGGACGAGAGAAGCGAAAATTTAAACACTTGGGGCTTAAAACTACACCTTCTCTCGTCAGGTCATAAATTAATCTTTTAACTGCATGCTGATAAACTGAAATCCTAAACTCAAAAATAGACTTAGTTCCGCGTTCTTGTCATAACCAATGGAGTGGGTGACATGACGCATGGTGTGTCTCAACAAATTGAAGCTGACTGTACGCCGGCTTCGAAGATGCGCGACTATGTTTATCCGCCATCTTGTCAGGCGTTCCTGCGCAGAACCACGCTAGCTAGGGCTGCATTTCGATCACCCCCTATCCCACAGATAGGACGATGACACACCCCCGTTGGAACACCCTATATAAATGGACATGGGCCGGTTCTACCGGTCTGTTCTACGTGCAACACGCGGAACTTCCTTTTCGGTCATTACGATACGCGAAACACGGCTATTTTATAAGGATTTGTCATCTAAAAAATTGTACTCGTTGGTGTTAGACAGTTTGTGAACAGTATACTAGTTGATTTTCCTAAAAATCGACTCTATGTGTACTTTTTCTTCAATGTTCACAATGTATAGCTGTCTACAGTAGCGGACAAAAGGTTAAGACCAAAGGACCAAAGAAAATAAATTAATTAATAAGGAATAATAGTACAAATAAAATTTGTATCCTATGCTAATCAATACCTATTATTCCAATAAAAATGAACAGATAAACAATATTTGCGAACCATAAAATTATGTTTCACATTGTCCTATCGTCTTAAACTTTTATTCGCTACTGTATTAGATGAGTGCAAAAGTTTTGTCCAACTTTGCGATGCTCACAAACACTCTAATTATAATGTTCTGATAAGAACCGACAGAATGTTTATATTTGCCTAATGTTTAGACATCAAGAATTTTGAACAAGGTCCTATTAAAATTAGAAGGACGTGTTCCAAGAAATTATTTTAGGAATACCAATAGGGTAGACATAAAACACTCATCATTTAGAGGTGCAATTGTTAATAAATATACACGAAAGAATGTACAGTAAGAAACTGATGAATTAATTCTCCAACAAAGTGACTTAAGAAGGTTTAATTTTCACGGTATTTCAAAGAATATTCATTTTAATACCATGTCCGCCATATTTAAGTAAAATAAAAATGTCTACAAATGGATAAGGATTCTTCCTATTTCAATGGCAATCATTTCAGTTGTCATGTATCGATATTATACATGCATATACTAAACTAATTTAAAAAACAACATAGCGTTACGTTAGAACAACACTTTATTTACAATATTTTTCCCATCAATTTAAGTTTTCATAACATTGTGATCATGCAAAGTTGTTAGGTAAATTCTCAAAAATTCCCTTTTATAACCACAAAAATTCACATTATAATCATAAACTATCACAAATTATTATAAATAAAGAATGATTCATTATATTGTATTATTAACAGAAAAGAATTATATAATTATAACAGTAAATTATTCATAATCGTTGACGTTAAATCGAACAAATTACGCTCGCGTCGAATCTCGCGCGAAGATTAATTAATAAGCGGTGATCCGATTGCGAAAAAACCTGTCATTTGGATCGGGGCCGGGGCAAAATCGCGAAGAACCGTGTAATAGGGCCTTTTCTTGCGAATACACGCCGCTGAGGGCAACTATGGAATACAACTTACCGATTACCCCTCTTCCTCCTTCAGTCGCCGGTATATGGTATCGTTGGAATCTCACGTGTCGTATCTGGCACGTGGACGCTCCGCGAACGATCGTCTTCTCGCATGACCATTTCAGGAAATTACCTTGTTCCGCACGTTTTCATTTTTTTGGCTTTGTATCCAGGAATTCCCCGCGCGATCACAAAAACCGGCGCATTCCTCGCGTTCGTTTAGAACGAGGCTACAGGTAGCGGTGGCCATTGAAACACTTCGAATATGTATGCCTGCGGCCCATAAATCATTGGACACTCGGTATACTTGAAGTAAGAAACGGCTTATGTTACAGTTACAGGATGAAGCTATCGCTGACATAATTACTTCCAGCAAACTCACGCGTTTGCTGGAGCACACTCAAATTGTAAGAATTATTCTGTTATTTCGGGTGCCTTGCAGATTTTTAATCACTGGCTGCATTATGGCACCGAATTCCCTTAATATTAACCCTTTGCGCTCGAGAGGTGACTGTTGGTCACCAAATGATAGTTACGCAAATTTTCAAAACTTTAGTTAGTATGTTTATTAATCACACTCAGAGGTTAAACAGTCATTATGTAAATTTTAGTATATCACTTAAATAAACTAAATACAATTTAATATAAGAGAATCTTAGTAAATATTTCGAATTTACAAATTTTTGAAGTTAGTCTCGTTAGACGACTAACTGTCACCTCTCGAGTGCAAAGGGTTAAATGTGTTAGACGCTTTCGAGACGTGTTGAAAAAATTGTTTGCAGATTGTAGTTTTGATAGTGAAGAACTATAATTGTCTAATTAATCTATAAATATCAAAGACGTTGATTGAAAGTTATTTTGAAACGATAGTGTGCATCGTACTAAAATGGATCAAAACACTTTTAGAAGAGCAAAGTGATTGTTCTGAATTTTAATTATTCCTTAAATGTAAAATGTGAATTTTTCTAAAACAGAAGGTGTTCGTTAACCTCAATCGTTGCTAGTTAAATCTCAGTTTTGTACTTCTAAGCAAGAAATTCAGAGAACGACATATAAATATGTAAATGAACAATATAAAACATGTAAATGAATTTGTAAGTCACCGTACATGTGTTATCAAGAAAATTAGATTACTTAAACATGCACAGCGTTGAAATTAAATATTCAAGAGAATTTACAATTACTAAAAAAGTTGCTAGCTGCATTACATATTTAGTAATACCATTGAATGCAGTTGTAGAACATTTAACGAGGGTCGTGACTGAAATTAAAGCTAACAGAAAAATGAATACGTATAATAGAAGTTTCGATCGAGAATCTAGTCCTAAAAAATATCTCTAGCACTGTCGTCTGAAATACTTTACGTGACCGCTTACAGTTAGCCATAAAGTTGTTCGAAAAGTCTTTAAGTAGTTCCCTCGAGATATCGCAGCACGACCTAACGTCACTCATTACAGAACCTATTTGCTCATAATTAGCAGTTTTATGTTACCATAAAACACCAATCCCCATAAAATCCCGGAATCAACTCCGGTCCCTGTGCACCATTTAACAAGCGTTCTCCAAACAAATCACTGGTCAACCGACTGAACGTTCGGCCACCCACTGACATCGGTTCTCTTCCTGTGGTTTCAATGGCCACCATATTTTTATCATCAAACAAAAGCCGTTAATTTATCGTTGGTCAGTTCCGTGAACCCTTTGTAAAGCAACTCTTGGTCGTCGAATGGAAGTATCGTCAAAAATATTTAAACGCCACATATCAGAATTGAATAGTACCAGAATTCACATGTATTAAAATTTACTTGGTTCAGAGAAATAGTACCGAAACTTTTTAACACGACTGTACAATCCCTCGAATGCAAAAGTTAATGCAAAGCTTCGAATTTTGAGTGCCCAGAATTTAGATAGTACCCTGTTGGCAATCAAGATCAGTTCTTATTAATTTTAACTTAAATATGGCATATCGATTAAATCGAACTTCTAATATCTCTAATAACGAATTTTTAACATAAAATTGAAGGTGTAACGCGTGTACGTTAACAATTTCCTTATTTTGATCCCCGAAATTTATTGGATTATTTAATAAGAGCAGCACACGCGCGGATCGAAAGTGGCCGAAAAGATCGCAGCGGAGTTAAAAGGGTTAAAAGTCGGTTTTCTGTCGCATTGTTGCCCGCAGAGAGGAACTCCAGGCAGAAACTCAAGCGGGCAGCGTAATTAATGATTCCTCGTTGCCTCTTATGCACATCGGCCCATTAAATTCAAATCAGCCTGGGCCGGCGGAACAGCTGCGACGCACAATAGACAATGTGATTGATTAAAAAAACGTGGAAGCGTGCTCGATGCGGATGCGATCAAGAGCAGAGAGAAACTGTAGCGGTGCCGCAAGAAGCGTCGGGATGCAGCAGCCTATTCGACGAGGGAGCAACAGCGGCGTATGCGCCCAATTAGAAGGAATCCAGGAGGCAAAGGGACAGGGACGCCTGGACTCTCACGCTGCCGTGGATTCGTATGCGAGTCGCGTGTCCGGTGTCCTGGTGTTGTATCCTGGCCTTAAGCCTCGCTCACAGTGCTCACAGCACTCAACACTCACAGGTAAACGATATTCGTGGTTGCTCGATTTCGATTTCTCGTTTATTCGTGCACAGGACTCGATTCAAAGGAACGCAGACAGGTCTCGATTAATGTGCGCGCTCAAATGCAGTAATTTCTCATTAAATGTTTGCGGTTACTCAAATAGAAACTGTATTCGTTGCTCCATTTCGATAATTCGTTCATTCGTACACAGGGCTCGATTCAAAGAAACGCAGGCAGGTCTCGATTAATGTGCGCGCTCAAATGCAGTAATTTCTCGTTAAATGTTTGCAGTTACTCGAATAGAAACTGTATTCGTTGTTCGATTTCGATAACTCGTTCATTCGTATACTGGACTCGATTCAAAGAAACTCAAGCAGGTCTCGATTAATGTGCGCGCTCAGATGCAGTAATTTTTCGTTAAATGTTTGTGGTTACTTGAATGGAAACTGTATTCGTTGCTCGATTTCGATAACCCGTTCATTCGTGCATAGGACTCGATTCAAAGGAACGCAGGCAGGTCTCGATTAATGTGCGCGCTCAAATGCAGTAATTTCTCGTTAAATGTTTGCGGTTACTTGAATAGAATCTGTATTCGTTGCTCGATTTCGATTTTTCGTTTATTCGTGCACAGGACTCGATTCAAAGAAACTCAGGCAGGTCTCGATTAATGTGCGCGCTCAAATGCAGTAATTTCTCGTTAAATGTTTGCAGTTACTCGAATAGAAACTGTATTCGTTGCTCGATTTCGATAACTCGTTCATTCGTATACTGGACTCGATTCAAAGAAACTCAAGCAGGTCTCGATTAATGTGCGCGCTCAGATGCAGTAATTTTTCGTTAAATGTTTGTGGTTACTTGAATGGAAACTGTATTCGTTGCTCGATTTCGATAACCCGTTCATTCGTGCATAGGACTCGATTCAAAGGAACGCAGGCAGGTCTCGATTAATGTGCGCGCTCAAATGCAATATTTTCTCGTTAAATGTTTGCGGTTCGAGACCGGTCGCAAGCATCTAGCTGCTAGGGAAACTCTATTTGATCTATACTAAGAATTGATAATTCTAAAGAAAGACAGACAGTGAAAAACAAAGAATCTCATACAATGGGGATGAACATCGAGTATTTAACGAGAAAATACTGAATTTTAAAATGGTACCAGGTCGCGTTGAATGCAAACGAGAGTGTGCAGTTAATGTGAGAAGGATAGTACAGTAATAGTGAAGAACGGGAAACGGAGATGATCACACTTAAGGAATTTAAAGATACCTTTCAAACTGTAATAGTCGTAAAACGAAGAAACTACGATCAAAATTAATAGAGTTTTGGGTAAAATAATGTGTGTTAATCAACATATGTATGAAGATTTGACAAAATCAAGAGAATACAGTATATGCTGCTAAAATATTTTAACAGTGCCATTTCTTGAGATCTATAATTCGCACTAATCAAGACCTACCTATACACAGATTATCTTTAGGTTTATTGTTGGTCGCTTTCAAATTACGAATAAAAAACTAACAATAAGTGTAGAACAAAAAATTCTATACGATCTCAACTTCAAACAACCACCTTTTCATTTCACTTTCATTGCCTATGCACCATTACATCCATATTTTCAATCATTCTTAAATCCTTGTAGTCAAGTTTATTTCGATTATGCATTATTTCTCTTACTTGCTTCTTTTCATTCGTTAAACCTAATCTTTCTAACCATATTTTCACCAACATTACATTCGTTTCCTCGCAAAAACAACGACTCTCTGAACGTTCGATCTTAAAAATACATAAAAATTTATAAGCAGAAAGAGTTTGCTTCCTGCCGTGCAAATTTAGGATACAATTTCTTCATTCCTTTCCACCCAACCCTTTCGGTACCTCGCAAGCAGCCGCGTCTTAAGCTCCGCTCACAAGGTTCCCACAGACCTCCATCAACTCGTCGCTCAAAGTGGCCGCGCAACTCTCCCGCGGAATAAAAGTTGATCTACGATCGATGAGGTTACAACTCAATGGAAACATGTCTAAAAGCTCCCTGTCGCGTTTTAACGGCCGTCGATCGTCTCCGTGGCATCGGTCGAGATATCCCAAGCGATCGAGTCCATCGATCACAATCGGGAGCAAGATTATCAAAGGTGTATCAAACGCATCTCAGCTTTGAGTTATTGCCCGCGCTGCCAGTTTCAAAAGGTAATTGGCCGTGCTGCCGGACACGTCTGACAATCTTTCACGGAACCCCAGCGATTTATTGCAAACGTTCGCTCGCGTTCACGACGATCCCGAAGCGTCGCGATTTAAATTCGCGTTACGACGCGAAGCGGGATAGGTTTTTGCCGGGGACCCAGCCAGTTCGTTACGTACACACGGTATAGTATGACGAGGCCCATCGCAGGCATCATTAGATGGGCGGCCATTTTTTCCCTTCTATCAGGCAAGTTTTTACGCACGCTGGCCTACCCCATGGTATAACGTGCCACGGCGGCGTAACCAGCGCCAGGGCCGCCCTTAGAAATTGCCGGGTCCAGGGCAGACAGTACTGTGCAGAGCTCAGGAGTTTGCGCTTGGATACAATCAGCTGAAACGATTGGCCGTTGTCCTACTTTTATTTTAACCGATACGGTAGCGGACAAAAATTTAAGACGAGAGGACAGTGTAAAATATAGTTTTATGGTCTGGAAATATTGTCTGTGCATTCATTTTTATTATTGTTATGATGGAACACTATTTATTGGTTAGCACAGAATGCAAGCTTTGTTTATCATGATGTTCCTTATAAATTAGTTGGTTTAATTTCGTTGAATCTTTGGTCTTAAACTTTTGTCTGCTAGTGTGTCTTTCTTAGATAAGAAGGGGAAAGAGATTTATCGAAATTGATCAAGATAGAGTGATACTGATCAGATTCTACTCTGTCGAATTTAACAACGTCAAAAATAGGGATAAGTGGAGCGAAGGACTTTTCTTGCTTCTACCTAGTTCCGCGAGCAAACTCGTGAGCTCCGTGGAGCCTACTATACCTGATAGTTTACAATAATAAGCGAACGATCGAATATTAACCCTTTGCACTCCTTTGTCGAGTGTGACTTGACGTCAGTTTTTATCATAGTAACTCCTATTCGAGTCACACTCGACATTTTTAAAATGCCATTTTAAATATAGTAGCGGACAAAAGTTTGTTTATCTATTTATTTTTATTGTCATTACGGTAGAACACTATTTATTGATTAGCATAGAATACAAATTTTATTTATACTGTTATTTCTCATTGATTAATTAATTTATTTTCTTTGACCCTTTGATCTTAAACTTTTGTCTGTTACTGTAGATAGCAAATTTTGTGGCATAACAACGAATTAAAGAGACAAGAATACAAATTTTATTTATACTGTTATTTCTCATTGATTAATTTATTTATTTTCTTTGACCCTTTGACCTTAAACTTTTGTCTGCTATTGTAGGTAGCATAACAAGGAATTAAAGAAACAAGAATACAAATGTTATTTATACTGTTATTTCTCATTGATTAATTAATTTATCTTCTTTGACCCTTTGATCTTAAACTTCTGTCTGCTGCTGTATTTATTTTTCATAAAATGTAGAAGTAACTTGACAACAAGATCGCGGGCCCAGTTTGGTCAATGCTAAGGGCGGTACTGACCATCGCCGCCAGATCGGCAGAGAGATCGCGATGCTTCGTTTTCACGACGTTTCTTTCCCGATTTGCTGCTACTCGAATCCAGCCCCCCCTCTGCCCCCGGAATGGCATCCTAAACACGGTCCGTTTCTTCACGGAGCACCGTTTTGCGGCCGTTTCGCCAGTCCGCTTATGAAATCGAGCGATCTGTCGGTCGATTCGTACACACGCGGCCGATTTATCTCGCCACGATTCCGAGAACACGGTTCTCCGCGACACAAATCAGCCCTCGTACGGCCGCCAGAAGATGGTTGCTCCTTTTGCCGCAGCTCTCGCGCGACGACTCGCGCATACCGAAACCTTCGTCCCTCTGACCGTCGACATACAGTCGAACGCATAAGTGTTCGTCCACCTGTCGTGCTTAACCCATTGACTGCCAGCTACGAGATATCTCGTAGTATGTGCTGCTAGTTTAGATTGACTACAAACGAGCATTTGAGTTAGGAATTATTATGAAGGATGAATGAAAAATATATACAGGGTGTTAATCTACCTATGGACTTAAATGAAATGGGGGGTTCTAGACGTTAAAATAAGACGAAAATCAAGAGTGACGAAATTTCGTTAAACGCTTGGTTAATTAGTTATTAGCAGTTAAAGATTGCCCCAAATCAGCCAATCTGGTATAGAGAACATATTAATTATCAATTTTTATTAAAAACTATTAAAATTATAGCTTAAACGATTAAAATAACTTCTTTAAAATAAAACCATGGCACCCAGGACAAGACGCGCTAAATTTACGTGACAGTCAATGGGTTAAGCCTTTCGCTTCGGCAGTTTAGTCCGCCGAAGTGCCGTCACTGAACGGAAGCATACGTCAGAAATGTGCACAGTGCGTGTGATTTTTGTATATTCGTTTTTCTAAGTCTTAGGTAACAACTGTGCTTAACACATGCGGACCGCTAAGAAATCTGTAAGACATACGCCTGAGACCGCACGTTTTTCGGCAAACTTGCACGTTACTAAAATCATCGTAACATTTTTATCGATCAAGCAATGTTTGTCAAACAATTTTTTTTTGTTTCAAAAGAAACACACCTTGACGAGTTTTATTAGCGAAAAAATATAGCTTGTCGTATACTGAACAATAATTACATTGTATAATCTGTGAGAAAAGAAAAGCGCATCGATCACGAGTACACTCGTGGCCGGTCAGCAACGTTCGGTTTGCTAAACACGAGAAAATTCGTGAGCAATCCTTAACACGTTGAACGCCCAGCATAAATCGGTGGAGTTTCCCACAGAACCCAAACCCGAGACTCAGATTGTAAACAGCGCAATGTTATATTTACTTTATAATTTATTGTTACTTTATATCGTATATACTTATCATAATTGTGTTACAAATAAAATTAGTATAAATTACCTCAAAAATCTTCTTTTAATTAGAAAAGTGTCAACCGTTTACAAGAAACATAGCCGTCACCCAGATATGGGTGACGTGCATTCAACGTGTTAATGTGTCTATTCCTACCGACACTTCACGTATACCTATTCCTACCGCGACATTCCCACGTAAAACAGACTACAAATTTTTCTCAGAAACTAAACAATGAAAAAAGAAGTGAATATTGAAAAATGTGTTATACGTATATTTGAGGAAAAGTTTAACCCTTTGCGGACGGAGCCGCTCGACGAGCGTCGCTGTGGACGAGAGGTATTGGAGTGCGCAGTAAAGAAAATAAATACGTTGAACGTTATAAAAACTAAGGCTTTGTTTAACGCACACAAAAATTTTTCATAAAATCCCCAAAAAAGTATAAACAAACAAATTGAAAAAAAAACAATAAAAAGAAATATACCGGAACGGTAAAAAGGTTTGGGCGGCTATATGCCGACACTCATCCGCAAAGGGTTACAGTTTAAAGGCGATTCAATTACATTGTATCTATGAAATTCTAATCGAAACTTTAAAAACGGTCATTTGACCGGTTGTGATAGGAATAGTGTTAATAAAACAATCGTTGACTCTAATATAACAAATATAGTTTACGTTTTCAACATGAAAAGACTAATGTTATTCTAATAACATTAGACCAATTCCAGTTTACACATTTTTAGGTATTTTATATTTACAAGATGCCAGATATATCGTTGTCAAACAATTTTTTTTATTTTAGAAGAGACACAACTTGACGGGTTTTATTAGCGAAAAACACAGCTTGCAGTATGCTGAACTACAATTATACTGTATTATTGAGAACGTACTGACCAAACTGGTGATTGATGCGAAAAAAGAAGCGTATCGTTCACGAGTTTACTCGAAGCCGGTCAGCAACGTTTGAACAGGAAGACGCGAGTTAGCTAACCACACGGTGCCACACCTAACTGGACACTGTCCGTCGTGTATTAAGGATTGATTAAAAATTGTACTTTGGAAAAGCAGAAAATACGTTTGACGAACTGTGAACAATGTTAGTTTAAGACTAACAAATAATAAAAGCGAATAGAATCAATGGCGGCGCTTTGTTGAGGAAAAAGTGGTCTTGAACTAGTGTTGTTCACAGTTCGTCAAATGCATTTTCTGCTTTTCCAAAGTGCAATTTTTAATAAATTCAAGATTAAGTAAAAACAAAAGTAAATAGAAGCAATGGCAGAGGAAAAAGTGGAAGACCTCCCCATTCGGTTGGCTAAGTGTTAATAGAGGTTAAGTTTCGTATTTTGCGTTTAACCCTTTTAGTGCCAAACGACGGTATACCGTTGTGTATGCGATGGCGCATACATACTGTTTAAACTTTTATCTGCTACTGTAAGCAACGGTTAATTAATCGGTAAACTCTGAGTAACTTTAAATTTGTCAGCTCTAAGAGTTTATTAAGTCAGTTAACTTTACTAAGATAGTTTTAAATAATTTTAATTGCAAATTTACTGATTGTGAGTGAACTCTGCACGATTACAAATTTGTCGGACACATTTCACTGTGGCAGCTCTAAGTTTAGAATCGTGGAATATTTATATTATACTGTAGAACAACGGTTATCCTGATGCTACTTAAATACAAAACTCGATAAAAAGAGAAATGAACTTTGAAAATTCTTTGAGAACTTATTTTAGAATACGGATTACAATTTCGAGATACATATCTTATTATTTTACTACATAACGTGTTAACACTCGTTTTTACACAATATAGTTTACGAAAAATAGGGTATCTTCGGATCAGAACTTCGTGATTTATGGTTAAGACGGATTTAGAAAATCGGAATATATTCTGACAAGAGAAACGAGATTCGTGGCTCAGAACTTTTAGAAGATTGCTTTCCCTCACCCTCGACAGCCGCAGATGTGCTCTAAAGTGGGGATTTAAGGTTTCGCCACACCCCTTTCCATGAGAGTGCGCTCAGGGTGCAAGAGAAGGGTGCTCACGATGCCACCTAAGCACGCTGATTGGTGATTAGATATTTCTAACGAAGACCAATCAGCGTGCATTAGGAGATGTTAAGAGGCAGTCTCCAATCAATGGCAAAACAAAATTTTGAAACCAAGTAGAAGAAATTTGGAGAATTAACAATTACAGTCAACTAGAAAACATTAGGTAAAGCTTGTTATTAGACTGGAAAATGGACATTGTTAACATCAGATTAATAAGAAAAATTTAGTTTTCGCTGATAAAAAATCGTTATTAAAATCATAATAAACATTTAGTCTTTATTTTTAATGCCTTCAAGAAATTATCTAGTTTCTAAAATAATTACAGGAAATATAAATTCAATCAGTATCCACTGATTATGCACAATATTCATGATTTTGAAATACTAGGTATGTTATTTTGAATTTTACTTCCTTTTTAAGATCTCAATGAAAGTTTACTTCTATTTACACTTTATCTTATCTATATAACGCATAAATATTCTGTCTATTCACAGTCATGCGAAATCAACGCTAATTTCAATTATTGTATCACTTTTCCGGAACTCTGGTTGCATCTCACTCCAACCTATCGAATTCCAGAAAAATCGCTTGAAACCATTACACCCTTTCTAATTTCAAATTTTACTACTTTAAAAAGTGTTTGTAACAATTATAGAGTCCAGATCCAAAATGTTTCATTTTGTAGTATACATACCAATTCATCGCATGACTCCATTCATTCTAAAATCATTTTCCTTCTATTTCTATAAACATTCATATTTCAAAATCATATAGACATTAATCGCATAGTATTAGAGTTAAAATAATAATTCATTCTACCATCCTTACATCCTTACATCCTCAAGTCATCCAACTTACCCTGATCAAAAGTACCCATTGCATATCACAAATTTCGAGGATCAAAAATTTGTTTAACATACCAATCATGAAGTATTTTCCCTTGTATCCAAAACAAATTATTTCATTTTGACACTTATACTGTCATCTTAACACTTTACCGACCGCTCGTGGATCAACTTATTCCCGACCGGCTCACATTGCAGTGGATGCATCATTAATGAATTGAACAAAATGATTTTTTTCAAGTAATTGATAGTTTAATATCTTTATACAATATATATACATATACAGTTTTGCTCAAAACAGTCACCATCGTGTAAGGGAACATTACAAAACTTACAAGCTGAAGCATGTAAAAAGCCGATTAATAGGCTTCCGGTCGGTAAAGTGTTGAGTTAAAATATCCTGTCATTCATTTTGCCATTTTTCAACAATATATTGGAATACTTGCAATTCCACACGTATTTTTACCTTGGAAAATTCAATTTTCCAAGAATTGTAGAGGTCTAGAAACAACTTTATTTATTCTCCCTAACTGCTTATCAAATGATACTACTAGTTCAAGGTGATTAATTTTAATTTTGCCTTAGATATTTCGAAATGCTAGATGAAATGCTAGAAACGTCCACCGACTTATGGACGAGAGTGTACCCACGGCTGAAAGATCCACACAACTGTGATTCGATCCCCGTGTCGCGATCCGTGCTTTATCGATGCGATCGGCTAATATCGAGCGCATCACCGGTCTTGCCATAAAAGACGAGCTATTCGAGCGATACTGCCGGAATTCCGCGTAGCTCTGGCAAAAACCGTTCTCGTCGAAAGTACGGCAGGAATCTTAACGAAACCGAATATTTGGTCGCGGTCCCGGCATACTATACGTGACCCACAGGATCGACGATCAAACCAACTAGCTACGCATCTGTGAACGACATCTCAGTCGAAGACATTCATCATGTTCAAGTTGTGTTGTGCAGAGACAAGAAAATGGTTAGTGGAAGGAAGCAGGCTATTGGTGAATACAGTTCCTCTAACTCTATATAATCCTACAGCTTTTTTCTAACACTAGAACAAAATTTCACCTTATGTACGTTCATCTCATTTCCGTGAAAATTCTGGAATTTTGGAATCTGGAAGTATTGCTGTTTTTACGGTACAAAGTTGTAGAAAAATTAATCAATTCCAATAATCGATTTCTTTAACAGTCGGATGTTTCACCAATTTAGTTAAAATTTTAACAAAAACTTTCATCGAATGTTTGACAGACACAAACAGGTAAGTCTCGATTAGTGCGAATAATAAATCCCAGCGACTGATTGCGCGTTATTCAAATTTGCACCATATGAATACTTAAAATATAGTAATTACATCCTATTTGATGGAAATGTGAAATATTTATGTTCATATCACTATCCCATTCTTCTCTTCTTGATGGAATTTTCATGTTCGCATTAAACGCGACCTGATATCGTTTTACCATTTATGGTAAATCGAATATTGTTCTATTTGAATCTGCATTAATCGAGACCTATCTATATTACTTTCATCTATAGAACTTAAGTGACTTCCGAATAATCTCACGTTCCATTACGACAAATTTCAAAATTCAGTCTAACACAAAATGCCCACCCGCTAAATTGAATATCGTTCTATTTGAATTCGCATTAATCGTGACCTATCTATGTTAAATTTGTCTATAGAACTTAAGTGACCAAATAATCAACATTCCACTGTGATATATGTCAAAATTCTATCTAAAACAAAGTGCCCACCCGCTAAATCGAATATCGTTCTATTTGAATTCGCATTAATCGTGAGATATCTATACTACATTCGTCTCTAGAACTTAAGTGACCTCCGAATAATCGACGTTCCACTGCGATACGGGAGAATTCAATATTCCATCTGTAACAAACTGCCCACCCGTTATATTGAGAACCGCTGCCCAGCAAGGAGCCCCGTAAGGGCCCGGGCAGCGCCACCGCTTTCTCCTCCGAGGACCTTAAATCATATCGGTCGATATACTCCCTAAACAATAGCTACGCCGGCGATATGGTCCTTTTTGGTGTTCCCGACTCGTGGCGGCAGAAAAACGCCCGCACGGTAAGCCACGCCGGAGACAATGGAAGCCCGCGGATTATTCCTTCCTTCGAGTGCCCTCCCTCCTCCCCCGGTGCACCCTTTTTTCGCCAAGGTGCACTCCTTCGGCGTTCGGAATGGCCGCCGCGGCGCCCTCTGGTTGCTCCGCGCGGGTGGCCCAGCAGCGTGTTCATTACGTTCGCAGAGTCGGCTCGTAAAGAGAAGAAAAGAAGGGAAATCGAAGGTGCGACGAAGAGAAATCGATGAACACCACGAGGTCGGAGTGGGGGTGGTAAATTACGTGTTTAACCCTGGTACTCCTAAGGGAGGGCATGCAGATCCAGCAATTTTTAGCTACGACCATTTTAGGCCAGTGGTTCTCAATGAATTGTTTATTTTCGTATACACCGTGAACCCTTTGCACTCAAAAAATGACTCTCAGATCGTAGAATGAAACTATTTTCAAAAATTTACCATTACGAAGCAATGAAATTAAACAGTACATGAAATTTATTTAATTCAGGTAAATGATACTGGAATTTTTAAATATGACTATTCTACCTTTTGTATGTTGAAATTTATGAAGCTGACATCGCTTAATAGAGGTTGAATGGGGTTTCTTGACTTCGAAAGGTTAAGTTTGATATTCAGAATTTATCATTATTATGTATGTAAAAGTTTATTAAGTTATTCCCATGGAAATTGTACGTAATTATACATTCTTTGTGCTCAAAATTCCTAATGAGAATATTGTCTTAAACTCGTGTGATTGGGCAACAATAAAAATAAAAATGATAATACTTTTGTGATAGATGAATCGAATCATAAAATTGTGACACAACATCTATAAATAAAGCAGATATAAAATATTCAAAGAGTTTAACAAAAATTTCTTCCCAAACATATATGTATAAAAATAAGGAATACTGTTTTAAGTCACTGCATGATTTATTCGAGGCTTAGGAGTTTTAGGATTAATGATCTTGGAGATAATGGTACATTTTGTTTAACCGACGAGATTAAGTGGAGCTCGATCGATTAACGATCGGATGGGTAATTGTTCGAGAAACGTGGGGGATGTCGGTAGTAGTGGGTTGGAAGATAGGTAAAAATGGCTGTCGTATAATGGCCGCCGCGGTAGTCGCAGTAAAAGGGATGAAATACAAAAACTGATCGGTTAAGGTTACCGAAGAATTTATGTGCGTTTCTTGCTGTCCCTATGAATACGTATTTGCATTAATGCTGCAAATTTTATCAATACCACTTACAAATAAAATTTTAACTCCGAATTATTATACAATAGCGGACAAAAGTTTAAGACGCGAGAACAATGTATAACACAGTTTTATGATTTGCAAATATTGTCTATATATTCATTTTGATTGTTATTATGGTGGAACATTATTTATTTATCAGCACGGAATACAAATTTTGTTTATCGTGCTATTTCTTATAAATTAATTTATTTGTCAATTTATTTGATTGTTTTTTTTTCATTAAATCTTTGGTCTTAAATTTTGCCTGCTATTGTATATTTTATACACATAGAAAATGAATAAAATTTCTGAACATAAGTATAGGCATCCAACATTCTTTAATGCAATAAATCTTGAAATTGCAATAGCTGATATCGTCATAAAAATGTTTGCAGTAGTCCTAAAAACAAGTTTGTTAGACATTCGTCATGCTATTCTTCCTTTCTTTGCCCAGAACGAAAAACTAGAACGACAAAAATATCAGCTGAATTTTAAGTCGATGGAACTTAAAAACTGTACACTTTGAAAAGGGTGACGTTGTTTCCAAGGCACACGTGTACCAGTTCTCATTGCTGTTTCCCACGATTAAGTATTTAAAACAGTCGAAATTGTTGCTTAATGCCCAACAAAATCCATTCACCCCTGGCTCGTTGCGAATTCTCGGAAGTATTAGGCTGGGAAAGATGGCCAGGTTATAGTGTTTGTTAGCCGTCTATAGTAAAACAAGTTCATGCGTCCACAATAGCAACGCCCCTGGAAACGGGCAAGAAAAAGGAGCCCCGCACAATACGGTGTCATCATACGGTGGCAGCGCCATTGTTCGTCCTTTAAATCGCCCTTTAAATATGCAGGCTACTCCTTTTGCTCGGCTGCAGCCTCCTTTAAGTGTAAATGAGGTTACAACTACCACGAGCAGCTTAGAAACGATATTATTCCGCTCCCTTTAACGATGGAGCCATCTTTGAAATCGAGCGGTCTGACTGTTTGAAGTCAACGTAGTCCATTGTACCAATATTTCTAAGACTTCTCTATTATTCTGGTAACTGCCCTGTATTTAGGGTCAATCTGTATCTCAAAGGTAAACGGTACCTACACGTGTGGGTTATTTTAGAAAATTGTTCGAAACGATTTATGTAAGAAGATACCGCATTAATAATAAATTTAAGAATTATTATTTGATTCAAATTCATCATTGGTACAGGTTTAAAATTTATTCAGGCGCCCCTCGACTTTCGCACATTTTTAAAAATTCAACTTTTTAACACTAGAACTACCAGAGCAGTCAAAATGATCAATTGGTGATTATAGATAGCAGTTTTATAAATTCACTGTGGTAAAGCTTTCAAAATTTACTATGATTTTCTGCAGAAAGTATAAATAAAGATTTGTTTTCTATGTATTCAATATCTTTTCATGTAATTTTCAATTTGATCTCTTCGATGCAAATAAGTACACTATAATTGTCGGTAGTTCTAGTATTAAACCTTTGTGATCGGATGTCTCCTCTGAGAGGACATCGTGAGTCGAGCAGGCTACTGGGTTGCCCCCTCTCAGGGGACATCAGACTTTAGCCATCAGATTTTGGTGCATATTTTTTTACATCCCTCTACTTTCGAACATTCAATATTCCCACACACTTTCAGGAACCAATTGTGTGCGAAAGTCGAGGGACGCCTGTATATGGCAATGATATATTTATTATTAGGTATTACTCTGCTTATGCTGTAATATATAAATGTAATAACTATATTTTACAAAATTGTACATATAAAATTAATATTGCACAAAATGTTATTACATAGTACTGAGCAGCTTTTTATCATTAAATGATAAATTTTTATGCGATACAATAGAATAAAATTATTATTTCCACGACTAGTGTACTTATTTCTTGTTTATCAGCATCACTATCGTGCATCGTTCAGTCTAACATAATCGGTTGCATAAAACATGATTGTTGTCATCCACGAACTTTTTGCTCCCGTCATGTGACTTCCTACTTGACAATAAAACTGGAACACCCCCCCCCCCCCCCCCCAAGTGTCTCTGTACTCCTTTCATGTGCATTCACATCCGAGAGACTTATCTTTCTTAGCGTGCACCCGTGGTAATCGTTCGCGGTAATACCGACCTTTTTCCAATCAAGTCGCGATAAGATCTTCGAAACGCGAGCCTGGGGACGTTGTAGGTGTCATCCGTACCGGTCACGGCTGTCCGTCATCCTACCACCATCTGAATTCTGATCCACCGGCGTAGAGATCGCCGGCAAAAAGCCATCGCTGTCGTTTCAAGAACGAACTCGTCATACGCATCGTGCGCGGCGACAGTTTTGCATTATGAATTAACCGATGGGACATCGATCATCCGCGGCGACGCGCGATTCTTCTTCTGCCCTTCTTTTCAACTAAAATGGCCACAAATTTTTCTTCCCCCCTTATCTCGCGGCAGGGAACTCCTTCGAGTACTCGGCTTTCGTCCGATCTAGCAGTGTCATCCGAGTCTGTCTCGATCGTTCATCATTGCCGGCTAACGCCGATATGAAATTGAAGATAGCCGCTTCCTGTTTCTGGTGAAATATTATCCGCTCGTGATTCCACTCTCCGACGACTTTTTGCTATCGTTGGTTCCAAGAATAGCAAATCATCGTCTGTCTTCGTGCTGTGAATCGTCAAGATCTTTGGATCTGTAGGACTTCGGTTCGGTACGGGTTGACAGCGTTCATCAAGGATGACAGCGATGGTAGTTTGATCGGGAGACGTTGGAGTTATTATATTGCCATTATTCTTGTATTTATGGGCTTTACCATAGTATATATTGTTAAGTTATCGATAATGAATTTGGCTCGTGAGATACTACAGAAAAGTTCTGTGTTAGTGGCTAGCGCTTGCCTAAATAGGTTAGGGTGGGATTCGATTCATATCTTCGTATTTGTGGCTGGAATTTTTATTTACATCGAATCATTTAACTACACTGAAGAATAGTAATACCACTTATTCCGCAAATAATTTGACTAATTATCCTGTTTGACTAATTGTAAGTGCTGTCTAATCCCATAAATATTCAGACTGCCTCGTTCAACAAAATGTTATCATATACTTTAGATCTATTTCTTCAAAGTAAGTTATCTCTTCTTCATTTCTACCTCGAAACATCCTATATAATTAGTTTTTTTTATCTCAAATTTGTTTCTTTTTATCTAATTTCTCAAATTCTATAGCAGAGCAGAACAAATATATATTTCTTAGTTGACCTGGAAAAAGGAAATAAACATTTCCGACCAACGTTTGTCCAACTTTCTACTTAAACAATCTTCATTAAAACTTCATTTTTTTCAATACAATGGTAATTTTTGATTGTTTCCATTAGATCAGATTAATTTATATTAAGAAATCTTCTGGACACACCTATGAACTTGCTGCAGTACACAAGCTAAAAATCGCTGTCTCTCTTTCATTCTTCAGTCTCGCGAAACAAACTTCAAAAGCAATTGGAAAAGTCTAAGATTTCCCTGAAAAATCAACCAAGCCTAACACGGGCAATCCTAGATGGCCAGCGGCCTGTTTTGCATTTAATCTCTGACACGGTTTGCGATCGTTGCCGGGATGCCTCTGTCTCTCTCTCTCCACTCTCATGCTTCAGTTTCACAAAGAAAACTTCGAAAGCAATTGGAAAAGTCTAAGATATCCTTGAAAAATCAACCAAGCCTAACACGGGCAATCCTAGATGGCCAGCGGCCTGTTTTGCATTTAATCTCTGGCACGGTTTGCGATCGTTACAGAGATTCCTCTGTCTCTCTTTCATTCTTCAGTTTCACAAAGAAAACTTCGAAAGCAATTGGAAAAGTCTAAGACTTCCTTGAAAAATCAACCAAGCCTAACACGGGCAATCCTAGATGGCCAGCGGCCTGTTTTGCATTTAATCTCTGGCACGGTTCGCGTTCGTTGCAGGGATGCCTCTGTCTCTCTCTCTTTCACCGGTTCCACTTTCCTGCGATTATTCCACGTCGGCATCCGGGGGCTGGATCATCGATCATCGGCCGCGGTTCCCGATTCGATCTCTCTGTCACAGGCGGGAAAATACGATCGGCTCGTACGTTATTTGCGGTGCCCCGATAGCGCGACTCGGAAGAGAAGTTAATGCCGTGGCCACTTTATCAAGCTGCAATAAGAACGGGGTGCCACGGGATCCGAGAATGCAAGAACCGAGTTCCTGAGTAATTGCCCCGAGAGGAGGATCCACGGGACAGACAGAGAAAGAGACGAGGAGAGAGCGAGACCGAGAGGGAAGCAGGAGGAAGACAGATAACCCGCGGGACGAGGCAAGAGGACAGGCTGAGGCTGGTTCCAAGCCGGCTTCCAGAACCAGAACAACCTGGAATCTTCGCGATCTTAAGTGTGCTTAATTAAAGCATCAGCTCGCTTTAGTCCGGGGGCCGGTTTTCATTAGGGCGGCATTCGTTCGGCCGATAAGGTGGCGACTCTCGACCGACTGGTGAAAATATCGCGGCAACCAGTTTCCTTCCATCCGTAGCCTCCTTCTTGGACACGGTGTGCCACAGGTGAAATTGAATTTCCTGCTCGATCGAGCGATAATCGGTTGCTGCTGGCCGAGCAGATAATCTTTGGGTGAAACACTTTAGGTTGAGTTGGGTACCAACTGATTTCTTTGGTTATGAGTTTGACAAAATTGGTCACGCACATTTTTCACTTAAATAAACTGTATTTTACGGATGATAATATTTGTGTCCAATATGCAGACAGCACGTATGATCATTGAGATTTGTAGAAAATGAATAGGGCGGAAGAAGCAACTGTCTAGTGAAACTGACAGTTAGTCTAGATCTTTGAGACAGTTTTTCGATGCACTGCTAAGGAGATTCAGTAGTTAAAGGTAACAACTACTGACAAGATCAATTTTCCAATACACTTTTATCTTTTGCAAAAGTCTGTCAAAATAGTTGTATTCACAGTCAGCTGAATTTTGCCATCACCAAAATCCAAGTTCTTTCCATTCCTTTTTTAACCCTTTTTAAATCACCCTTCTTTCATAGACAAAAGTATGTAAAAGATGTCCTGTTTTAAGTATAAGTCGCTTCAGGGATAAATCGTACGTATAAAACAAAAAAGAATATTCCCTATTTGAGTTTATTTTTGAATTATGGCGTTTCTTCGTAGTATCTTGCATCTCTCTGATTATCATCTTAACATGTGTTTAAAATTGCCTTCTTAGCTCGGAGACTTGGAAGATCGGTAAGAGTTATTAAATATCAAACGTTTGCATCTAAAAACGTTTAATTTGTCTTTATATTGCATTTGTTCCATTAGGTATTCATAAACTTTAATTTAGGTGCAATACGAAACTTTTATTCAGTATCTATTTGTATCTATAAAATAGAATGTTACTTCATTGTTATTTCATTATTAACCTTCACATTGTCACTAATCGTTGCCTAATTATATTTTAAAGAAGCTTTTCCACTTCAAAATTTACAATTACCCAATGACTTATGGACACATATACATCTACGCCAGAATCTTATCAATTTCTCAACAATTTATTACAATCTTCTCCCAAGAACAAAAGATGATCGTGGCAATTCGTCAACAGCCACCATAGAAGTGAAACCACTTCTATCTGTCAACAGTTCGTTGTTCACGACCGTTACCGGCGTTATAAATACCCGCATGTAAATGGGCCTAGAGCTTCGGTCATCAGGTGGTCGCGTTACACGTTAACGCCTCGGAACAATTTGCCTGATTTATGAGTAAAAATCCATCTCGAGGCGATAATGACCAGGTTAGCGGAGGATCGTTCGGTTTATTGCGAGGCAGGCTTGCGCGATACTGTTGAGATGCACCTCGTGCCGTGAGATCGGTGAATGATGAGTGCTTAAGAGCGATTATGTCGGCTGCGTTGCACTTCGGCCGATGAAGAAAGCGACACGTCGCTGTTACGGGAAGGTGGCGCGATTAGAAGGAGCAGGCCAGCGCGTAAATAATCATTTGCCGACCAATAAAATATTTACGAGCCCTCGGGACCTGTCCTTGAAGCTTGACAGATTCAAACGCCAACTTCGAAGCTTTGAAGCGAAACGTCCAAAACGTTCCGTTGGATGGGTCAGAGTGACTTTCAACTTAACCCTTTGCAGTGAACCTAGGTTACTTAAAACTGTACTCTTGGAATTTTTTGAAATAAAAAGAGAGAAAGTTTTGAACATTTTACTTAAAATTCATTTGTACGTTAAATTAGAGACTTCGATAAGTACTCCCGAAAATTTTCAGATTCATTTAAATAAAAGATTCAATGCTAGTAAAAAATGAGCTTGCCAGCGAAGGATTAACAAGACAGAAGAATTGAGAGATATGTGAATGTGAATACCTGTAGAAATCTATAATCTTTGTAGATATTTGTTAATAGAAACCCGAAAAATTGGAGATCATTCGAAGTCGAAAGGCAAGGATTAAAGAATAATAGATAAGAAAGCTCCATGCATAGAGTGAATCTTCATTGACAGACACTGGTTTTCAGAAGATATAATCAGAAGATTATAAACCTTCTACTTTCTTCTACAATAGTTCTCTGTATCGCAATTTCAATCAATGTTTAATTTCTTAAAAGATTCTAGAACCAACTGGGTCACTTTATTTTCTTTGACAAATTTCTCAGTAAACTTTATTCGCAAACATGTTCGCTGTATCGTTTGTGCTCGAATTGAAGGAAAGTTAAACTTACGCATCTGCCCTAGTATTTTTCCAGAGGTGAAACGTTAAAAGTCAGGAATACAAGCTTATCTGTTCATTTCCACCACCGAAAAGGATCATAAAGCAAAAATTTAATTCATCCGCACGAACGGTATTCCTCGTTACCCCTTTATTTTCTTTGAAAAATTCTTCAATAAACTTTATTCACAAACATGTTCGCTGTTTCATTTGTGCTCAAATTGAAGGAAAGTTAAACTTACGCATCTACACTAGTAACTTTCCAGAAGTGAAGCGTTAAAAGTCAGAAATACGAGCTTATCCCTTCAGTTCCAGCACCGAAAAGGATCATAAAGCAAAAATTTAATTCATCCGCACGAACTATATTGCCCCATTTCCCCTCTGCGAGCCACCAATTTGTAACTCCCTCGTCCCACAGCGTCAGCTCGAACAAGTCTGCAATTCGTTTCCCCAGCTTTCTGCCCTCGGAAACGAAAGAGGACGCGAACGTATCGCCCCGTGGCCGGCCCATTAGAAATCGCGGCGTGACACGAGACGATCGCCGGAGCGCTCCGCCAAGATGGACGACGGATACGCGAAATCCGCGGCGCGGCGCTACGTTCACGTGGCCGGTACTCGTCGTCGAGTACACCTAACCGAGCTTAGGGCTGGCCGGTTGTGCTTCCTCCCGCGGTGCCCAGCTGGACGCATTTGTCCTGTCAGAGTCCGAAGATATTACGCGGAAACGAGCGAGTGGGCGAGGATAATGGGTTAGGGGTGTGATCGCAGCTAGATTTCTAAGCCGGAAGACGAGTCACCGGCCAAGTGCAATCATTTTCCTTCGTTTGGCCAGGCCACTCGAGAAGTGTCAGGACGGATGAAATAGTGGCGCTCGTGCCACCGTGACAGCGCCCATCTGGCCAGCCTTCAGATTCAATTTACAATGCGCTGCTTCTGTTTCTCTCTCTCTCTCTCTCTCTCTCTCTCTCCTTCTTTCTCTTCTTCAGACATTCTCTCTCTCTCCTCCTCTCTCCCCCTCTCTCCCGCTCTATCTCTCCTACCTTTTCTTCAGACATTCTCTCTCTCTTTCTCTCCACCTCTTTTTCCCTCTCTCTCTCCTTTTTCCTCTTCTTCAGACATTCTCTCTTTCTCTCTCTTCTTCCTTTTCTTCAGACATCCCCTCCCCCCTTTCTGTCCTTCTGTCTCTTCTTTAGACATTTTCTGTCTCTCCCTCTCTTCTTCAGCTTCTTCAGACATTTTTTCTCTTTTTCTCCTTCTTCCTCTTCTTCAGACATTTTTTCTCTCCTACTAACCATCATGTTGCTGCTCTCGAAACCCTTTACCTTCCAGCTCGCCACGTCTCCCGTTCGCCACGGTTTCTGGGCTTTTCCGTTTCCCTCGCTGCGGGATCCCGCCTCCTACACTTGTCCTGTGAAGCACGGCTGAGAAGGAACACCGCAAAAATCGAGTGACCCGAGATACACTGGAACGGCGGAGCACAGGCATGGTCGGGGTTGGGTTCCAATGGAATTCAGGAAACCGCCGCTCGCCTCTTCCTGCTTCTCCACTCGGTGCACTGTTCTTGTCACCGACTTCTTGTCTTAGACTTCTTCGCCGATACTCGCTTCGCGCTTTCTTGCCAGCCGCCTGAGACCGCAGGTATTATAAGTGGAGGAGCTTTGTATAATGTAGTTACAGAGACGTTTTGCCATGCGTGTGCGTTTGTATGTGTGGGTAGGAATGAGGCGCAAGGGTTAATCGCAAACTAGTGACTTTTTGCTAGAACTATTTGGTAAATGGAACTTTGTTTTACTTAGGCTTTACTTTATTGTTTCAACGTTATACTGTATTAGTAGCCGTCTGTCGAACGATAAGTCGAATAGAAAGTCGGAAAAAGAAATAGGATCTGCTTTTCTTTTTTATTTTCCTATTTGAGACGTATAGTATATTGTTGAGTCGCTCAATGGAGACAAATAAAAATAAACGGCCATATTTTATTTGTAACACTTTTTTCTTGCAATAACAAATAATTTACAACTTAGTCAAGCGAAAAAAAGAGCTGTGAAACATTGTCTTCTGACAATTCTTTTTTTTTTAAATTCTTCGTCCATTCGCTCTCTTCCTGTTGTTTCCTTTTTCGTTCTTCGCCATCGTTGGCTTCGTATCTCTGGTGGGCTTCCATGGACTCCCGTTTCACGGTGTTTTCCATTGTCCAGAAGTAGCCTGACCGATCACGCGCGATTTTAACGACTTACACGGCCAGAATATATTTCCACATCATGCATCGACGTAAACGGCCATGACAGGCTCCTCCAGCATTCAATATCGTAGCCATCTTCATATCCCGTTTCTGTTTCCACGTACGGGGAATTTTATGTTGCTCGTCGGGACAGAGGGTTGGAGAAGAGGAATATTTTACGTTGCTTTTATGCACATAAATATTTTTTATCGTTTTGCCCTCGTTCGATATATTTAATTAGGTTTTTTTTTACCGACTAATATGTTTCATATAGTGCCTTGAATAACACGCATGGTATATTTAACAATAAGTTTATAGCACATAGAGAAAGAGAGTAATTCTAGCGAATGGATAATGTATGCTAATGCTTCCTGTACTGTTATACAAATTTGCATAAAGATAGACAAAATTACTAGGTTTCCGCGAGAATATTTTTAAAGTCTAATTTTCTTTTTTTAGGTTTCTACACATATTGTAACGTAACTAATATTGTAAAGTAACACATATTGAGAATTGTATTGGATATTCTATACTACCAAATACTTTTCAATGCTAAAATATTAATGGTACACAAAAATTTTATTAGTGTTTCAAATAAAATTAAATAATTCTCTCGTTATTCATCCTTTGACGAAAAAATGAAAGCGAATGAAATATTGCAATACTTAGTACACCCGATTCTATTAATTTTGCATAAATAGATTACTATTTTCTAAAGAAAAAATTTGTAAGTTTAAACGTAGTACAGTAAAAATTTTCAACATGCATTACCTTTGAGAATATTAAAAGTAGATCAAATATAAACTAAGTACGTATTCAGGACGGATCAGGAAAGTTGAAGAATCGCTTGATAAACGTTCGATATTTGAATATAATTATTTTGCAGTACCCACGAGCATCATCTACATATTGATCAGATTACGGGATCACGAATAACATACGAGATCGTGTGGGTTTGATGGATGCACTATAAGTGGATGCACTTGGCAATTTCAAACCAGTATCACGGATCTAGACCTGTTCAAAGTATCGCCTTTCAAGCAATACCTATCGTTCACATCGAAATAACTTTATCATTGCAAAGTGACAAAAATTAAAAGAAGAGCAATGACAGAATATCTTATGCATTAATTATACTTTTTTTCGTTCAACACTGACTATGAATTAAACTGCAAACAAATTACAGTTGCTTCAATTAATCAAGTTTACATTTTGTAAACTAATCGTTACTCCTGAGAAACTTTCATAGTATAATTTTAATTCAATTTTCAATCATCCTCGTGTAATATTACCTAACTATAACGTTTTTAGTGAAACGAATGCATATGTTTAGGTAAAGTTACTCACGAAAACATTCGAAAACTTGCTACTGAAATTTTATAGAGTAAAAGAGTATGTGTTACACTTATTCCTCTAAAATACAAGCCTCAAATTATTCACGTAATATTCGAAACCAAATAAATTATATTTATATAAGCTAAAGAACATTTATTCTAAACATGTGAAAAAAAGGGTGACAAAAATATTCTAATGCACACATTATTTGTTATTGTTTCACAATTTTACCTTACACTACCCTAATTTTACCTCACTTCTACAAAAACTCGATGTGAACCTCGCAAATCTCTGAACAGTCGAACACTTTCGCGAGCTATTGTGTGAACGCATAAAAATTGTATTCGAATAATAATTAATGCTCCAAACTTTACCCTCCTACCACAAAACTTTTTCCTTTATTACAAAACTGTAATAACAATTAAGCAAGAAGAAGAACACTGTTCGTTCTTGTATCGCTCACGTAAATACAGTAATAAATCTGCAATGTTCTCAAATAAAATATTCACCTAAGTACAATAATAAACCCATAATATTTTCAAATAAAATATTTACATAAATACAATAACAAATTCGCGATGTTCTCAAATAAAATATTCACCTAAGTACAGTAACAAATTTCCAATGTTCTCAAATAAAATATTCACCTAAGTACAATAACAAATTTCCAACGTTTTGAAATTAAATATTCACGCAAATACATTAATGAATCAGCAATATTTTGAAATTAAATATTCACGCAAATACAGTAATAAATCCGCAATATTTTGAAATTAAATGTTCACACAAATACAGTAATAAATCCGCAATATTTTGAAATTCAATGTTCGTGCGAATGCAGTAATAAATTCGCACTATTCTCAAATAAAATATTCACATAAATAAAATAATAAATCCGCAATGTTCTCAAATAGAATATTCACATAAATACAATAATAAATCCGCACCGTTCTCAAATAAAACACTTGCGAGCAGCGGCGCGAGTGTGTGCTCGTGGAAGAGCGTCGGTATGCGTTATACATGTTATAATTCACCGGGAGTAGCCATAATTCACAACAGAACTGTTGGCTTCTTCGGTAGACAGTCGACCATGGGCGGAGTTGGCAGTGCTCTCTTCCTCCTATTTATTGCGTTCGATGCACCATGCACTCTGCGCGCCTCTCTTACGTGATACCCAGGCCGGTTGCCCGCGAATTTACTCGGAATTTACACGAAGCACACACGCGTTGCACACGGGAACACGAATAGGAAGCACGAACCCGATATTTATTAAAGAACGCGACGCAGTGGAACGCCGTCCTCTATATAGCAATCCTGCGAGAGCAGAACCCGAGCGAACACGAGGGCGCATCGAACGGATGCTGTGTTTGCTCTTCCGTCAGCCGCGGCTGCTGCCTCGATTAATTTCCTGAGAGATTAATTTCTCGTGAACAGGCGCAGATTAAGATGTTGCACGACCGGACGTTGAACATGTAGAGCAGCGGTTCTCAGTTTTTTTTTAAAACGGGAACCCGATTCGGTTAACGCGTTCAGCGTGCGGGTTACGGGGCTATCTCGTTGGGTGTGACCGGTGGCGTGTTTCAACTTAGTAGATTCGAGAAACATATTCCGGTATAGATGGAGTCAAGTATTAGAATTTGAATACAGAAATGTTACGAAACAAAAATTTTACCTGAAAAATCAACTTTCTCTTAAGGTAGTTTTTGAAGGGCTTCAAGAACCCAAATTATATATCTGGCAATTTAGAAAGTAAAAAATGTTAAGATTCAAAAGAAAAGGGCTCGACTTAGTAGATTCGAGAAAAATATTCCGGTATACATGGAGTCAAATATTAGAATTTCAATACAGAAATATTATGAAAAAAAAATTAACTGAAAAATCAGCTTTCTCTTAAGGTAGTTTCTGAAGGGTTTCTTCCATGAACCCAAACTATATCTGGCAATTTAGTAAGTAAAAAATGTAAAGATACGGAAGAAAAGAGCTCGACTTAGTAAACTCGAGAAAAATATTTCGGTACACATGAAGTCAGTCAAGTATTAGAATTTGAATACAGAAATGTTACGAAACAAAAATTAACTGAAAAATCAGCTTTCTCTTAAGATAGTTTTTGAAGGGCTCCAAGAACCCAAGCCACATCTGGCAATTTAGAAAGTAAAAAATGTTAAGATACGGAAGAAAAGAGCTAATAAAAGACCCGAACGGGATCGTAGGAATTTTGACCACTGCGTTTGTCAGTTTCATGGCAAGCTTGTGAAGTTCGGTCAGAGTTGCATCTTCCTCGTGTAATACAACAAAGAATTAAAGTATCTTAAATAAGAGTTTATTTTATTTAGTAATTTTAAACTTCGTTTCAAATATCAAGCTTGTCTAAGGAATAAAACCGAATTCACTCCTCCAAGCTTTAGATGTGCTTTAGTCAAGGTTGATTCATTCATAATGAACATGAGAGATGAAAATTGGAGCAGTGGTACCAATTTAATAGTAGAATTTACTTTACTAGTTTCCAAAGTATCACTAACCGAAATAAATACTTTACATTTAATTGAAGTATAATTAATAATTATGAATGACGTTAATTAGTTTTGAAGTTTAAAAGCATCAAAAAAGGATGTTTATTAAAAACATAATGGAACACTAAGCCTACAGATAAATTTGATACAAAATTTAATTAGTCGGACAGAAAATAACCGAATAATAAAATAGTTAAAAGAAAAATCAATTGCTTGTTTTGACGTGAAATAATTAAGAAATAATTTAATACTCCCGGTCAAATCCTAGCCAAATCGGATGATAAATATGCAGCTCGAATAATTACGTTCCGAGGTGTTTTATTTGACCAGCTTGCCCACCTCAGGTATCCCTGACAGAGGAAAAAGAGGCGAGGGAAAAGCAAGGATCTCGGTGCAACAGAAAAAGATGAAGCACCGAGAGAGGCTGGAACAGCCGTGGAGTCGTATCGATCAATTACGGGCCCTGTCCTTATAAGGCAATTATTAAATCACGCGAACACGTCGTCTTACACACGCGTGTATCGGTAACAAGCGATCTCCGTGTCACTCAGCCGGAGATTCGCCGTGGATCGCGATGTATCCCGTTCTTCCACGACGTCCGGGATGTGTCGGCAGGAGTATCGGGCCCTGAGATCTCGGGATCGAATTCTCTTGAGCTGCGAATAAAAGAGGCCCTTCTCCTCAGAGAACGAAAGAGAGAGGGAGAGAGAGAGAGAACACTAGTTCACAGAAAGGAGTCCTACTAGCTGCATGTATATGCGTGAGTGTGTGAGCGAAATGAGTGAATAAGAGAGAACACTAGTTCACAGAAAGGAATCCTACTAGCTATATGTGTATGCGTGAGTGAGTGAGTGCGATGAGTGAATAAGAGAGAACACTAGTCTACTAGCTGCATGTGTATGCGTGAGTGTGTGAGTGAAATGAGTGAATAAGAGAGAACACTAGTTCACAGAAAGAAGCCCTACTGGCTGTATGTGTATGCGTGAGTGAGTGAGTGAGTGAAATGAGTGAATAAGGGAGAACACTAGTGAGTGAGTGAGTGAAATGAGTGAATAAGAAAGAACACCAGTTCACAGAAAGAAGTCCTACTAGCTGTATGTGTATGCCTGAGTGAGTGAGTGAATGAGAGAGAAAAAGAGAGGATAACAGTTCACAGAAGCAAGTCCCAATAGCTTTATTTGTGTAAGTGAGTGAGTGAGTGAGTAAGCGAGAGAGTGTGTGTGTAAAGAGCACGTGGTCAGCTGTAATGGATGCGAGGCACCCTGTAGATTAGGCAGATTAGCTATTATGCAGGTAGTCCGGTATGCTGCTATCAGCGAAATACAATGAATTATATAGTAACTATCAAGCATTTTTCCAAGGAGATTGCTTCACCTTCAAACACTGATACCATTGTCTTAGACATGAGACTTATGAGGTCGGAAATCGGACCTATCAGATAGTAGATAGTCTAATTATTCGTGAGCAGGGTTTACTTTAGCGATGCATGTTATTGATTGAATCCTTGTTGCCTGTTTTGGTGATAAAATAATTTTATAACAGGTAGTCATCGATACCTTATATTATATTCCACTTTTAATTTCTTTGAAGTTAATATTCAGTAAATAGTTGAAGTTATCCTCAACAGTTAAAAATGTCTGAGAGAATAGCCAGTAAAAGGTTAGAATGATCCGATTTGATGAATTCTTGTGTAACAAATTCGGTAATATCGGAGTGAACGATGATAAGCAAAGTCAATATTAAAATTTAAATTATCCTTAAGGATAGGTACCCCTGAAATGAACGTAGACATTGATTTAAAAAATCAAGCAATTCAATTTTCCCAACATTATAATGTACCGTAAACGTGTACCATGTCGATTTCATATTGAAACATCTTAAACAGATTTCGTTTTATCAAAAAAAAAACTAAACCTTATGCGTATCTACTATATTTAAGTATGGTGTTCTAATAGGAAGTACTTGCTGTTGATTTTACTGCGCTTATTGAAATTGAAGTGACAGTAAAATCTTCTTTATCCGAACCTTCATCATCTGAATACTATACACAGATATTCTATTATTCGAACAGACTGTTATCTCATAATAGTTCCTTATATTAAAAATTAATGAAATTCGACATTGAAATAGACACAATGTACACAAGTATTTAAACAAACTGTTAATCTTCTTAATGTCCATTTAAATAAATGAAGTTTGTTGTACGAAAGAGTAATTGTTCTGTTATTCGAAAATTCTTTAATCTGAACACTTTTGTCACTTTCTTTTTCCTTATTCCATATACGGAAGATACCGCTGCAATAAACTATCGTTCACTGAAAATCGATGCAAATTAAATTCTATATTATTTCATTGGAAACATAATATACAGGTGCATTCGAGAAGGAAGTAGATTGTATTTTGTTTCACTTGTCAGAAACTACATTTCATAACGCCGTTTAACCGTAATTAATCACTTCCACATTAGCTTGAAACCTGTCATATCTCAATGCATCGATCTTTAGGTGTAACGAAGCCGTCCAAAAAATCGATTCTGCAAACATATTCGGTTTCCCGCAGGAAAATGTATTTTAAACACATGTAATTTATACAATGTATGCGATAACGAACATTTCTAGACTGTGTTAATTTTAAATACACACAGGTTTAATTGGTTGATAGATATTGTGAGTAATTATACAGCTAAAAACACTTACACACTTAATAGGGTTCAATCTACAGCGAACATTTTCCTGACGTATTACGTTGTACAATAAATACAGAATAACGAAATAAATTATTCTATAATTATCTCAATGATGTTAAATTGAGGAATAGTATGATCACGGACAAGTTTCATCTTTCACTTCTAATTTCTTGGCAACTACTATTTAAAAGCATATTTACTTTTATACAATTTACAAGTTAGTTACAAGTGATTCAAAGAAAAATAAAATCTATCGCGCGTTTTGCAAAGGTTTGTTAATACTATCTACAAATAAAAATTAGGAACGTTAAAATTTATATTAATAGAACGAATAAAAAAGTTTATCAATATTATCAATATAAATCAGAAACATTAGAATTTATATTAATAGCAGAGATGAATAAGCTTATTAATGTTATCAACATAAATTAGAATCATTAAAATTTATATTAATAGCATAGATGAATAAGCTTATTAATGTTATCAATATAAATTAGAAACGTTACAATTTATATTAATAGCATTATTGAATAAAATTATTAATTTTATCAATATAAATCAGAAACATTAGAATTTATATTAATAGCAGAGATGAATAAGTTTATTAATGTTATCAATATAAATTGGAAACGTTAAAATTTATATTAATAGAACGAATAAATAGGTTTATCAATATTATCAATATAAATTGGAATCATTAAAATTTATATTAATAGCAGAGATGAATAAGCTTATTAATGTTATCAATATAAATTAGAAACGTTACAATTTATATTAATAGCATTATTGAATAAAATTATTAATGTTATTAATATAAATTAGAAACGTTAAAACTTATACTGATAGAATTCCAGAAATAAATCGTGGGCCGTTGGAATCTCTTCTCAACAGCATAGTAGCAAACACGATATCGGTTCTCAGTCAACGAACTTGCAAAGAAAACAGAACACACTTTGCATTCGCTGGATTTGAACCAAAACGGTGCACGCAATTTTCTCCAATCGACAAAACTCGAAAAAACATGTTTTCTGGATTATGTCACTCTCATAGCAGTCGAATAGGTCAAAGAAACTTGAACATCCGGCCGGTATCAGAGTACCAAAGAGAAACGAGAGATAATACCATCGTGCAAGGAACGCTACGGCTACATCCGGTGTCACAAATAGAATTCGAAGCGGCTTCTCTTGGCCAATATACCTTACCAGGAACCGATATGCGCACGCTGCGTGCATAATGCACAGGTATACACCGTTCCACGCACCTACACAGCCGAGAAACAAGCACGGACACGAGGAGACGTCGAGATTTCGCGCCATTAGCCCCGGAGAACGGTGGCGTTGTCTCTTTCATGTCTATGGAGCAGCTTCCATTTGAAATTACAATTCCACCGGCGGCCTGGTCCTCGCCTGTGAACCAGCACACACGATCGTTATGATCGTTGCGTGCCAGCGAGTCGACATCTTGTAAGGATATCGTCCAATTAACAGGTTCTAAACGAAGCACGGAAAAATTCTGAGCCGAGCAACGAGGGCTGCTCTTATAACATTCAACGTCGGACAATTTATTCGTTGCTCGCTTGAACACGGTACTTCCGGTTTTCTGAAACTTCTTCGCGCTGCCCCGTATTAATGGCGTCCATCGTAGGGAATATGTTGCTCGACGAAATTGGAAGGTGGATGAAAAGAGCAATTTGAATTACAAAAAAGAACGAAATATTGTGGGATTTTTCTTTGGTATTAGCATTTTTACTTGGAAAAGAACGGGATAAAAATGTGTTTGTGAAATTAACAAATTTCGTTAGATTACAATGTCGAAGTTTCGAATGGGTTCTTATTGCTTGTAAATTGATGCTAACAGATCACACTTTTTTCTTAATCAAAGCTTTTATACACTTGACACGAGCATGGAATGCCAGAATATAGTCAGAAGTAGAAAAAAATATTCTAATAATCGGTAGTTATAAATACAATAAAAGATCCATTGACTTCTTTTCCATTCATGCTAGCTTCAAATCTCAGTTGTTTTGCCTTGTTTAAACTCTTACGATTAAACTGCATTTTCTTCTATGCACTCTAAAGGGTTTTTTCCTTTTAAATAAATAAATAAATAAAAAATAAAATAAAGTCTTCCAATAAGAAAGGAAAGACTGGTGAGACTCAATATAATATCTAAAGTGCATGTAATAAATACTGAATGCAGGGACATATTTAATATTACGTAATTGTGAGCAAACGTCACAAATTCAATAGAAAACAAAATTTCTCATGTCTTATTTCTACTACTTTATTGCCTACAGACAAAATTAAATATCTATAAAACCAGCTGCAAAACCAATCATAAAATTCGGTTGTGAAAGCATATAGGTTATGTTCGACCAAAATGGAGACCGTGAAAGTTTATTTCACATCCATTTCACGAATCTATTTATAATAAGTAGACCACGGCTTTTTATGCAAATTCAGATTTTTAGAAGAATAAATAGATAAAAATGGAATTTAGGTATAGATTCATTTCCTCTCCAATATTTTATAATTTCCAATTTACCTTGCATATTTCATATATTTCTACCCTTTTTGTGTTTATATTTTAAATACTTAAATGTCCCACCAATGCATAAAACCACACAGTCTAATTATAAGTAATGCTTAAAATCCTGTTATTCCATAACTCCTTTTCCCTGCAAATGCAAACGTTACGAACTCTCAGAATTTTCGTTCGAAAGCTCCAAAAATCATTCTGCGAACGTGCACACGCGTTCCTTCCAGCGTTTCGTTGTTTAAAGCGCGAACGTTTGCAATTCCGCTCGCAGATTCTCGTGCAAAGCGATCCAAAGAATACAGTACCGATTATGTTTTCAATGTCCTCCGGCGGTCTCGGGACAAATTCATCGGCCTCAGTCGAGGGCGGCCGATCGGTGATCTTTAATTCATCGGCCCCCGCGATCGTCTCACGATCGGCATGCCCGTGATCCCCGCCAACGATCCAGGATGATCCAGGACAGGGATCTACATATGCTGGGAACTACCAATGGCCAAGCACCGTTTGTTACTCTTATCGTTAAGATCGTCCATGCGGCATCGATTGGCATATCTTTATCGATCAGAGGGCGCATTTGGCATTAATAATCCTTGAACTGCGCTGTTTGATTGCGGGCCTTAATTAGATTCGTCGTCAGATCTTCAGCTCTGAGGATTATTCAATTGGAGAAGCATTTGAAACGCAAATAATCGTAAATTTTAAGGTTAATCTTTGCCTACAGCTTCCTGTTCACATAAAACTCGGACTTTCGATATTTCCTTCTTAAAAGAATGCAAATAAACTTCTTTCCAATCGAGATTAATAACGATAAATATATTGATAGGATTTATTCGTTCGATCCTAACAAATAGCATAAAAATTTGTTACACTTTACAACGTATATTAATTACTGATTTTTGTTTATGTTTCCTTCTTTCACATGTATTATTGCTTTTTAATATTCTTGACTACTTTGCGTGCTTTATCCATTATATCAAAGGGCTTCAACTTGGGAAATATACAAATAAACAATTTATTGTTGATCAGTGCTTGGAACTCTTGACAATCAACCACGATTAAAGGAAGTGCATTTTGTCGAAAACCTGTTATTTATGTTCTAATCGACAGTATTCTAATATCTACATTCCAACTAACAGTATCTGTTAATGTTCTATCTTCAATCGAAGACCTTGAAGTAAGAGAGGTGCAGTTTTATTTCCTGCAGTTTCTTAATCATGTCGCAGAGCATACGCAAAAAAAATTTTTTTTCGTTTGCTACAGCTTGATGCAAATCAGATAACGAACCTGCGTTTTATTGCAAGCTTTGGAAAATAAGCCAACAGTTTTATAAACGTTTTCTTCTAATTTACTCGAAGTTATCAAAACTGTAATTGCATCTGTTCAATCTCTTCAAGATCCTCAATTAGACTTTATAAAGTTCAGTACGTTTATTGCGTGTACGTTGAAACGAATCAACGTGCACTGCTTGCGCTGTTATCTGAAAATCTGATCCTGTATCATTTTACGTTAATTGAAATCAGTTGCCTTTACCAACGATGGAACAATAAGGGTAATAGGATCACGTTCCAATGGTATGTATTTCAACCGTGCGGAAACCTACTCGGGTATGCAAAAAGATGAACGCGGTTAATTGCACGCCTTTTTAAGACTGCGCCCCCCGGCTGCGCTAAGCAATTCCTAATTAATGTTAGGTGCTCCGACGCTCGAACACTCGGCGTACATATATGGAGGGCAAGAATGGGCTGGCGGAAAAATCGAGATAAAATCTGGCAACAAAGTACCATTACGGATCGGTCCCCTCTAAAACTAGTTCCATTATTTTCAGCCTAACACCCGATCGGAACCCAACTAAGCTTTACCTACAATTTCCTGTTCGCGTGGAACTTACGCATGCTCTCTCCGCGAGAGAACACAAAATGGCCCTTAGACTTGGGAATGTGACTAAATTACAACGCTTGTAATTTGATAATGCTGTATTTAAGAATAAAAGTATGATATTGTAGAATAAAGGATCTTAAGATTATTTATTGTTATTAACCCTTTGCGCTCGAGAGGTGACTGTTAATCACCAAATGATAGTTTCGCAAATTTTCAGACTTTAGTTAATTTGTTTATTAGTCAGACTCAGAGATTGAATAGTGATAAATATGTAAACTTTAGTGTATCACTCAATTAAACTAAATGACGTTTAATAGAGGCGAATCTTAATAAATATTTCGAATTTGAAAATTTATATGATAGTTTTGGAAATTTTCAGACTTTAGTTAGTTTGTTTGTTAGTCACTCTCAGAGGTTAAACAGTCATATATGTAAATTTTAGTATATTACTTAAGTAAACTAAATGACGTTTAATATAGGCGAATCTTGGTAAATATCTCGAATTAGAAAATTTTTGAAGTTAATATTGATAGACGACTAACAGTTACCTTTCGAGTGCAAAGGGTTAATGTGAATAGCGGCAAAAATATACAGTATACAGTAAATTCTAATTCAACTCTGCCACGCGAATCTATGTTTAATCCTCAGCTCTTCTTACGACTATAAAACTCGGTTTCTTGTTAAAAGTTCTTAAAGTGATATTAAAAAAATTAAGATGCTCATTAAGTTAATTTGTTGTTCAAGTTATTTTAATTACACAACTACTACGTGTATGAGACAAACATCCTTGAAAACAATGATAAACGTTCCAGTAGAATTGATTCACGCAATAATCACTTCTTGGTTGAAATTCAGAAGGATTATAGCTAACCCATATTTTAAGTTAAAGACTAATATGGACACTGAATACATAATGAAGCTCTGTCGTCTCAACTTCGAAGTATCGGGCAAAAAATTGAGAAAGAAAGGAAAAATAACATTTATGTGAATTTCCAATTACATTAATTCAGATATGCTAATTATAATATAATGAACTGTGATAACTTGTTCATGAACGACTCCTTAAAAGAAACAAATACCAGCTAGGTGGTGAACATTTAAATTTGTGTCATTTGAAACACAACTAAATAAAAGAAACCTAATAAAGATTAATATTGCTCTCTAAAACTGATGATTTATATTCTATCCTGAATATTTTGTATATTTCCCAATAATATGTGCATTCTGTACATTCCTGCACATTTAAAATGGCAATAACGCGTATGTAGTAGATTTCAGTGTTATCTTGGACACGTTAAATAATTCAAAACTTCCAGAAGCGAAACAAGCAGTTCGCAGATTAAGCAGCATGCAAATTGAAACAGCGTGAGAACGTTCAGGCTGCGTTTGGCCCGATTTGACTGGAACCGATCTGAAAAACTCGTTTCATTCCCCCTGGAACATTTTGCATAATCCTTGCCGGTCATGGAACGTGACAAATAATTTTCTGCCTGCGCCACTGTCGGCGTAATCGGCACGTTAATTAGTCTGATCGCTTTCTATCGCTGAGACACATCGGTATTCCTGACATTCCATCCATAATAATTCTTTCTCTTTCTCTTTCTTTTTCCTATTCGCTGTATATTAATATACAGGTTCAAACTACCAATTAGTATCGTTTTCGATATAAAAACTTAAACTTCTACGAAAGAATCAAAGCAAATAGAGTTTTATTATTTCTTCTACTTATTATACAACTAATAATATCTCTGTGTGTGCTGTAATTAATAGCTATAATTTTTTTGTACCCCATGAAAACAACTTCTGATATAAATTTGGCATTTAATCTACGATACAATAAGATTTTTAAAATTATACTGTATTACATTCTTAATAAAAATCATAATAATAATAATAATAATATACAGAATAGCATTAACTAAAAAATAACTCGTAATATTAATAATAATATCAAAAATGATAGTGATAACAAAAATGATTAATGTGTAACAATTAAATAATATTAATATTAATGTTAACAATTAAATAATATTAATATAATATTATATCAATAATATCAGTAACATTAGTATTAACATTAAATAATATCAGTAACATTAATATTAGCATTAAAAATATTAATAATAATATTAAAAGTAGTGCTGCATAAAATACTAACAATAATACTAACAATTAGACATTAATAGTGAAAATAATTTAAATAAATGGTAATGTTATTCTAATATTAATTAATTAAGAAAAATCTGCATAATGGAACGCGCATAATATTAACGGAGCAGGTAAATGATGTAATAAAATAAACAAAAATCAACACAACGTCTTTTTACTGTTTTAACATAAACATTCCTGCATTCGTTTATTTCGTGCACACCGATAGTTAACCGTAACATTAATGGTGTTCGCTTTCTGCCCCGCTATAATTAATACCATGCCTATAAATGACAGGTGATTGACAGTCACTGCAACCGAGCTGCTTCCAATTCCGTGCAACTGCACACGGTCACGCGCGCGAGTGGATTAAAACGCTAACGCGCGTACCGAATCGTTCTTTCTTAGAAGTTCAACGGAATTTCCATTGCACGCGTTTCCAAGTTTCATTACGCCGACTTAATGGCGCCAACGCTCGACTCCGGTCGTCGTTGGTGGGCGAAACCGCAAACGATTGAACAACCAAACCACGAAGAGGAGTTTCCCTAAGCTAGTACACCTGAGAGTCTTGTAGAATTTAATGAATCGTTCGATCTATTATTATTAGAACGATGAATATGAAAGGCTGTTTACACAAGTGAATGGTAACTCAGTTGCAAGTAGTTTCATCAAAATATGTAACTTTCACGCGATCTCATCTACCTTTCATAAAGACTAACCAACTTCAGTACTTTAGGTTTATAGAAATTATATTTCGATTATATTTTTTAGATGTTTTAAAAAATACCTACTGCATCATGAAAACAAGATCTAGAGAGCAGAAAGAGTATGGAAAAATATCGTATGATAATTAATGAAATTTTAGCGAAATCTTTTATTTGATCAAAATTGATTTCCGTTTCTCCATCAAAATGGACTATTTTTGTTTATGAATCCTAAAAAACGTTACCTATTCGTTTGAAAATCGTGAACTCTTAGAAAATAGTAAATTCGTAATTTGTGGTAATGGTAAATTCAAACTATAAGCAAAAATATGTATCAAATTCATTTTGTAGATGAAAGTAGTAAAAAGCACTTTTAATTCACTCAAATTAACATAAATAATTTTTTATAATCCTTTACACGAGTGGTTTGCCATACAAAGCTCGTGAATTCCCTTTTTACAAACAGAACAAATTAAGTTTGAACGTGTAACTCCTCTATCATATTTATTGCTGCATACCATGTACCGTCGCAAATTCCGTTCAAGTAGCTTTTCAAGACTAAATCTTTGAAATATGTAATATTATTAACAAATAGAGATCATATGCTCCGCAGACGCAATGAGCTTTACTGGACGCACAACTGTTACTGATTCAGAACAGCATTATTACGCTTTACGCGTTCTTGGCATAACAAAAAAGGAATTTTCTTTGCAATTTTGGCAAAACATGAAAGAAGTGCTATCGTGCTCCTCCGCACTCAAACGTTTAAAAGATTCAAACTACATTAACCCATTCACTGCCAACTACGAGATACCTCGTACTTTGTGCTACAAGTTTAGATTGATCGCGATTGATTAGATTGAATAAGTTTATAGCCGTTTGAGTTACGAATTACTAGAAAAGTTGAACGAAAATTTTATATAGTAATATTTTTTTTATAAAAAGCAACAAATCTTTTAATATCACTTTTTATCAACAAAATGATAACGAAAACTTTATGTAGTAATATCTTTTTATAAAAAGTAACAAATCTTTTAACATCACTTTTTATCATCAAAATGATAACACATATTTTCCTTAAAAAGAAATCTTGGCGCCCAGGACAAGACGCTTTAAATTTGCCTGGCAATGAATGGGTTAACCCTTTATGGGCCCGTGTAACTTTCAGGTCACATTTTAGTTTACTGACATTTTAACAAATAATTTGTTTTTTGTTCATGAGATGGCGTATACATATTAATTATACAATGTTCTATAACGTAAAATTGTTTAAATTGAATAATTTTTTTTTTCATCTGCATATATAAGATTATAACTGTTGATTTTCCGTTCCATCAATTTTCTTTATATTTAAAACAAAAATTCGGCTCACAAAGGGTTAAGTTCCAGGGTCCTGTTTTCGGTGCATAATCAACTAATTGAAATTGATCGCCGCTGCTGTCGCACGAAAAATCAAAGAGGAAGAAACCACGTGGCCGGGCTTCAGCCTCGGCTCCAACAGCGGCAACTTCTTCTTTCGTTCCAATCAACAACATCTTATTATTTTTCGATCGTTACCCCCTTACGACCGGTTTTCGTGAGGAAGAAATAACATCGCCGACGTCGAAAGCACGCTACGTATGCGCCACGAGGCAAGAAATCAATTTTCGAAGGGTTAGCTTTACACGTCCTCGGATGATGGTGATTAAGTCGCACACGCTGGCGTGCGTCCATTATAAAGTTCAGTTATAATTGCGTGCATTAAAACCGAGGCTCGTGTCCTTTTTTTTTTCTTTCGGGCATTTCACTTACGTTGAAGAAACGGACCACTTTAAGCTTTCTATAAAAACGAATACACTCGTTTTATCTCGCGCATTTCTTTGCATATATTCAAATTCAGAGAATTATTTTGTTAGCTTCTTGTGTTTCGAAATTGTTGGACACCCGTGATCTCTGATCTTAGTCTATTTATTATACTTGCTGGATATACTGCAAACTCACTTGCAAATTATAGTATTGTAGAATGTGTCTTATTATTATTATTTTTTTTTATTTTTATTATTATTTTTATTATCATCATCATTATTATCTTTTTCAATTTTTTTTAATTTTTATTATTAATAATGATGATATTATTATAAAGAGAAACGCGATCGCGCAGTTGTTTATTTATATAATTTTCGCATTAATTCAGAGCGGTTGTCTTTATATTAATTTCGGTTTCAATTAATATCACTCAATTGTACAGGTATGCACAAAAAATGGTAACAGAATTAAACGATCCAACTTAATTTGCGCTAACTATAAAAAAAAGAGGACTTCATGGAATTTGTGCAGCAAAACACTCTTATAATAAGCGAGAATAAAAAAAAAACATTTTTGCTGAAACTATAATACTTTTCATATAATAATTAAATTTAATTATTGCCGTTTTCAATATTTTTCAAGAAAAAAAAATAACTATGCATTTTATACCGCACTTTTTGGCAAATATACAAGAAAATTCTTTAACACTCAAACGGTTAATAATCAGCTATGATCTTCTTCACGAGGAAGATGACACTGGTGATATAAAGGGTTAACAAAAACCCATTCGCGTGTATCGGGCCTAATGGCACCGAAATGTTGTCGCTCGAAGAACGCGGCTGAGAACACGGCACAGGAAGTGGGAAAAATGTGACGAGACACTGCGTAGGCCATTGTGGGCCGGGGACAGAAATTCCTCCGACCGATCCTCTCGCGTAAAAATCCGTTTCAATGGCAACGAAACCGATAAGCTATTGGCGATCACACCTCCGGAGGAGCACTTCTCTCGAACGTCTCTCTTCGACTGGTATGCACGGTGACTGCGAATTCGTATGCATTTATAAGGGATTCAAAGCATGTGTCAAAAAGCAGATGTCATACGCAAAAGTGCACAAAATTTGTAAGCTTACAATATATGTACAAAATATGAGACAAACTTATGTAGATTACGTTTCATAAGTTATGCTTTCAGAAAACGTAAACTTGCATGAAGATTCGCGATCGGATGATACCAGAGTAAACTTGATTTTTGTTGCAAAAAATATTCACACTGACCCTTATGTATTCCTTTTCGCTAAATCTGAATCTAAATCCTGTTTTTTTCTGCTATTACCTCTAGTTTTTATGTGATTCCGCTTTGATTCACTGAAACTCGCAGGTAATAGACATCTTTCGAAACGTATCGCATATCTTTAATATATTCAAATTCAGTCCAAACTATTTTTGTCCTACTCTATTCACGAAACCAAATACTCCAGGAGATCAACAAATATTATATTTTATTAATTAATTTTAATGTAGTAAACTCGTTGTACATAATTGTTCTATATTAAACGCTCATAAAATTAACAACTGTTTTCAGACATTCCTTTGTAACATATTTTATTAATTAATTTTAATGTAGTAAACTCGTGCATAATTGTTCTATGTTAAACGCTCATAAAATTAACAACTCCTTTCAGACATTCCTTTGTAACATATTTTATTAATTAATTTTAATGTAGTAAACTCGTTGTGCATAATTTCTCTATGTTAAACACTCGTAAAATTAACAACTCCTTTCAGACATTCCTTTGTAGCATATTTTATTAATTAATTTTAAAGTAGTAAATTCATTGTGCATAATTTCTCTATGTTAAACGCTCATAAAATTAACAACTCCTTTCAGACATTCCTGTATAACATATTTTATTAATTATTTTTAAAGTAGTAAATTCATTGTGCATAATTTCACCATGTAAAACGCTCATAAAATTAACAACACTATTCAGACATTCCTTTGTAACGAAGTACCTCTATCTTATTCTACTCAAACATTCTATAATATTCGACTTTAGGTTACTCAGATTTAGCCTCGTGTACGTACAAATCTTGTTACACATACTTAATTCTCTTCCTTAACTCACAATTTACATATTACCAACGACATTCACGTGCGCGTTCGCGAGCGAAAAGAAGGACGCGTAAAGAAGTGATAACTGTGTTTAGACGAAACGATGCCGCAGACAATGCCCCGATAACATCTGACTGGAAGGTACAGGCCGAGCTGTAAGATCCGATATCGGGAGGACTGGACTGAAACATAAGCAACAGCGGACGAGAGAACGTATTCCCCTGATGGGAACAATACCGGGGAGATAGAAGACAGGCACCGCGTTGCGTGGCCTCAGTTTATTGCATAGACAACAGGGCCCAAGGTGGATTCGAAAGCCCCGGGAAATTTAAAATAGAGCGAAGCACGTGAACAATAGGGGCTCGAAGGAATTCTATAATTCTAATGTGTGTACCCGGCGGGGACCGCTTTACATCATACGGTTCAAGGAAAACCGTGAGGAAACATAATACACGACGTGAAAGTGAACCGAGGAATTCAGATATGTAGGTGTGTATCCGTAGGAATTGTTTGTGCGAAGGCAAACTCTAAATTTCGAAGTCAGATGGAAATAAATAGAGTAATAAAATTGAGATAAAACCGAGTGAATTTACGCTCTGCGAGCGAACGAACTTATAACTATCAGGAGTAAGATGATAAAATTGTTAAGTATCTATGAGAAATGCATAGAAACGTGTTATTTGTTAAGCGTTGGTATGATTCTTGTTCTTCTTGATGATCGGGTGCTATAAAGTTTTAACAGCTTCGGGAAATTGAGTGAATTCTTCTAAACAACCCTTATGATTTTCTCTAATCAATCAGAATATATATTTTACCCTGATTTTACATATAAGGATTTCTGCGTTGAATAAACTTATTACGGGAAGATAGAATTATTATGAAATTCTAATATTTTTGTTGATAATACATTGATTACAGTTAAACATAGGAGGACATTATTTGTAACAATGAACCGAGATTATAAAAACGATACTTTCTGCTTTCAGACAAATTGTTTTATTTTATTAGAGCAATTCATTAATTTAAATTTTAGCAAACGAACAATGGATAGAATATAAGCTTAAAAATGTTAAATAAAATGTGCTTATTAAATCCACCATGAGAAGAGAACAATATTTAATAAAACGTGGAATGCGATTTTAATACTTCTTAATTAAGCACCTTTGACTAGTTTGAGCATAAGGATGAAAAAGGGATTAACATTTAAAAGAAGATAAATGAAAGAAGCAAATACACAAGTAGTACATAAATCTTCCTAATTCTTTCTCTTTGTCTCTCGCATCGCTTAACTTCAACATTCAAACACTTCAAACACTTTGAGATAACCTGAGAGCCTACGAAATGATACTAACAACCATAAATTTTCATCAACTTCAATGTTGAGTATCTTTTATATCCTCAAAGTAATCCAAGCTTACACACGGAGACCGACTGAATGAATCCACTCAGAAGTTTCTGTTCTACAAAGATCGAACGATACAATTACAAGATTTGTCCTTCCAGGAGACACTTAAAAATCATGCCTCAACTGAATAAATTCACTCAGACGTTTCCGTTCTACAAAGATCCAACGATACAATTACAAGATACGTCCTTCCAGCAGACACTTGAAAATCGTGCCTCAACTGAATGAATTCACTCAGACGTTTCTGTTCCAGAAAGATCGAACGATACAATTACAAGATTCGTCTCTCCAGCAGATACTCAAAAATCGTGCCTCAACTGAATGAATCCACTCAGAGGTTTCTGGTCAACAAGGATCCAATTATATAATTACAAGATTCGTCATTCCAGCAAACACTCGAAAATCGCACCTTAACTGAAGGAATCCACTCAGAAGTTTCTGTTCTAGGAAGATCGAACGATACAAGTACAAGACTTGTCCTTCCAGGAGACACTCAAAAATCGTGCCTCAACTGAATGAATCCACTCAGAGGTTTCTGGTCAACAATGATCCAATGATATAATTACAAGATTCGTCCTTCCAGCAAACACTCGAAAATCGCACCTTAACTGAAGGAAACCGCTCAGAAGTTTCTGTTCTAGAAAGATCCAACGATACAATTACAAGATTCGTCCTTCCAGCAGACACTCGAAAATCGTGCCTCACTGGTGGAAAAATGTCCGCGAAGACCTGGCAAGGTGGGGTGGGAACAATGCGGCCAAGAGATAGGGGGCAGGCTAGGGCAGCCTGGTTTATTGCGCGTATTTGTATTCAATATTAGCATCCACGTGGGCAGAGACACAATGGCCGTACTCTTATCCGTTCGTGTCCCATACCGTGTTTTCCCTTCCGCGGTGTTTCTGCCTCGCTCGCACCGTGCCGTGTCCCAGATCGCTCTGGACGCGGACAAGAGGAGCTCTTGGAATGGTATCGCAGGAAATTACGCACTGCACCGGCGCGTAAGGCTGACCGTAAGCCAGCAGAGCTCCTTATCCACCGTGGAAACGTTGAAACGTGGGCGAGAACCTCATCCAGCCCGGGAAAAGGGGCGAAGGATCGAAGATGAGGAACGTCACCGTTTCCACGCATTCAATACAACCACGGTAGATCTGCAGCGGAGCATGGTTTAACCCTTTGACTACTGTTAGCGTCTAAAGGCGCTTAGTAGTAAATTTGCTGAAGCCGCTTAACACTTAACCAACCGAATGTGGAGATCTTCCGTTTTTCCTCAACAAAGCGCTGCCACTGATTCTACTTACTTATATTATTGACGGACGCATATATGCGCCCGCAGCACTTGAAAGGTCGACGTTGAAATGTGTGGCCACTGAGAAAGTCCTGTAGCTAAGAAAACAAAAACTGGCAAACGCATACGTGCGTTAATAGTCCCTACGAGCAACTTTCGTCAGACGCACTCAAAAGGTTAATATGATTACATTCCAGATGCTTCGTCATTAAGTTATTTTCCAAGTTACTTTTATAATTAAAGACATGGGGAAATGTTACGCTGAAAATGTAAAACTGAGCAATGGTAAAGACGTATTTTCAACGAAGAAATCAGAATTGTCTGAAAAGGGGACTGTTGCATATGAAGAAAAGAAACGCACGGAGCGCCAAGGGTTAATTATACGGATACTAATATCAATAAAACGAGTGTAGGGAAACAAAAGGAATCGTTTCACGTTTCAAGACGGTTTCACGGTAAAATCACGCGGCTCAGTGACGTATAAGGTAATTATTACGGGGGATTAAAAGCAGTATGGCGCAGCATGGGCCACAGCCACGACCAAATTTAGGCCTTCCAGGTTCTTGCTCGCTCGAAATTTCTTATGGAATGTCTGAGTAGAAATCCAGAACCCTGGATCGTTGCACAGCGCGGCCTAACGAACGTATTCTGGACCACGTCCGGCTCGCGTTCTTCTTCAACCACGCGGACACTCCGCAGTTGGCGAGGGTTCGCCCTTCCAGAAATTAGCCACAGCTAATTAGGAGATAACGAGCTGCCTCCAGGGCCGGAGAAAAAGCCCACGGGAACAGGGAAGAGGACGAAATATGAGAGATAACAGAGAATGAGACGCGGGTAGAGCGTCTCGAGGGGCGAACGCGCGTGCACAGGGATTATGCGTGCTCCGCTGGCTCATGCCATATTTGTTTACGTCGATTCCATCTGAGATCGCTATCGCCGGAACTGAAGAAGCTAACCGCTATTAAAATTCCATCCTAAGTAGCTCTGCTATGGAACAGTTCCGGTAAGAAACATATACCTACAATAAGGTTCATTAATTCTGCCCGCACTAACACAACAGTGCGTAGCTATGGCTCTGTTGAACTGGCCTGGTATACGATGCAGCAGAACGCTGATCATGCGAACGTCGATTATTCGAATTGCTGGTTACTCGAATGACCAATTACCTGACAACGAGCAGAAGATGGATCATGTACACTGACGGTCGAAAGTTTGGAATCGCTCAGAGATTTTAAGAAACGTTTGAATTTAGAGGAAAAGCAGTTTAGAATGGTGCAGCATCTCAGAATGTTCTTCCATGAAAAGTCCTACTACGATAAAGGAAACGGCTGTTGAAATTAGCAATATTAATTTCAACCGAACATTATAAATTGTCACAGGTGATTTGATATGGCTGCAATTTTCACAGTGATTCCAAAGTTTTGGCCAATAGTGTATGATGTACGTATCTAAGCTTAAAATTACATTTTAAAGCAGGCATACTTCCTTCTTCGAATGAACGAGTTTACTATTTAAAAACGAAACTGAGAATATACTGAGTATTGTATTGCATTGCAATGAGTAAAACATTGAAAAGAGTAACATTGAAATTTTGCAATGAGTAACATTGAAAAGAAATAGTTACTGTACAAGCTTCATAAAAAGGAATCCATAACCTAGCAATATCTAAAAATGTTTAATTAATTTTCTATTCTTTTTGAATAAAGTTAGAAATTAATAATGTATATTTCTGCTTCTTCTATAATAATTTTGTAGAAACTACGTGTAAATTCATTATATTACAGTTACGATATTTAATCCTTGGATGGACAATCATTTAACCACGACATACGAGTTCAACCCTGGATTTTTTGCACCTACTCTAAAAAAATAGTTTATCTACAAAAATTAAACGTTATTATACATCTAAAGAGTGGTTAGGCAGTCATATGAACTCTAAGTGCAGAAAAGATTAGTCTGTGATAGTCATTTGCTCCGTGTGTACACAGAATGTGACCAGTTCGAAGGTTAAAGATTTCTATAGTTATAAAGAACTATTTCAAAATCCATATAGAATCAGAAAAATAGCAGTTATGGTTCTGACGCTCTTAAAACCCTGAAACTAAAAAATCACTATACCAATCACAAGAAATTTTGGTTCTTTTTAACCACAAAAGTTTAAGGCGACACGACAATGCAAAACATAGTTTTATCGTATGCAAATATTATTCATATACTTATTTTTATCGCCCCCTCTTACAGCCTCATTCTCTGTGTTCCACCTCTATCAGATAGCGTTAGCGAGACTACGTGCGTGCTTCTGAAAGATTGAGCAGGTTTCGGCAAATTGTGAGGGTGCCGTCAATTGTCTGTATCGGTCAAACGCGCTGGCTTTTTCGACGCGAAATCTGAAGAGCGCGAAAGCGGCTCATGGTACGCAAACGGTTAACACCGAGGTGACCGGCCGGTATTCCAGATATTTCCTCCGATCTTCGTTGGCCTATCACGTAACAAGGTGCACGATATCCGCGGCGTGTAATCAAATACCGGGTGAACTCTTAAGAAAGGGTAACCGCACGTCGGATCGTTGAAATGTCGTGCAGCGTCGATCGACCACAGAAGGCCGACGAATCCGGTGAATCGCTGCTTGACCAACGGTTTCTTTTCTCTCCTTCCCTCCTCCCGATGTTGCCACCTTCTCTGTTTCACTCGACGTGACCCAGTTCGGCTTACAGGTTGCGTATCTGACAGGTGACAAGCTTCTGCGGTCGTCGTCTTTGGTTCCAAATTCGACTGGACACCCTTTCACGAAGCTTTTCAACGTTATCGCGAAAAATCGGACGGAAGTCGTGCAAACACACTTTGTCAATTTTGAGTATAGATTTTTATTTTAATAACATTTTTTTGTATTTTATTAAGAGGTTAAGGTGGCTTGGATAACAGCTTCAATTGAAATATCATGTTTCACATGTTCTCTCTTCTTGTAGAAATTTTCTTTGATTTTTGCTGTCGAGGTTTTGTATCTGATTTAATATTGTATCCTGATACAATTGTTATAATTACCCGTTCCATGACGAGAATAATACTAAAAATTCGTTCTAAAGTAGTGCTATTTAATTGTAAGAATATTTTTCAAAGATGAGTTTTGAGTGCGATTGAAAGACTAACAATGTAAATAATACAAGACTTTTAAACAGCTATACTGTGCAATGACAAAAAGAAAATATTTAAGAATATTTTCAACAAAAAGGCTATCTTTATGAAATTTGCGAATTTCACTTTTAATTCTTTAAAACATTTATTTACGTAAAACTGAAGATTGATTTTATTAAAGTTATTAAGATTACTTTTATATAACCTAATCAACGGATAGGTGCTATCATTGCAGAATGAAACTTCAATTCATTAATCACTATACCATAAAGAATATTTAATTACACCGTCCTTTTCCTCAACCTCGAAATTAACCAAACACAATAAAACTAATTTCGTATAAAATTTCAATCACCGTTCACTGATTTACTCTTCTTACACTCCACCAGCCAACATTCCACACACCTCGTCTTATTATCCCATCCATTCAGCCCAAGCAGAAGGACCAAAAAATTTGCTCGATCTCACGCCTTCCTCCGATCTAGCGTGAATCCATCCACAGAAACGGTACCGAAGACACGTTGCAAGCCTCTCGAAGCCCAAAGAATTCACGTCCGGTGCGCGAACAACTAAACGACTTGACATGCAATTTACTGGAAATCATGTTACGGCTCGGTAGCGACGTCAAAGACGACTCGTGAACCGTGTCGCAGATGCATCTATGCGCGTAACACGCTTTAACCAAGGCAAGCAATTAAAAATCCGCTCGAGCAGAGCTGTGGCGAGTTCCCTTCAGCTCGCGGCGGCAAATGATCCGCCATGGAGAAAATTAATCCCCGGGTTATTGCGCCTCACGATGTATCGTGGTTTATTTAGACGTTTGATCAAACGGATCCACCATAGCAGCAGCTCGGCGCGGTCGTGATCGTGGTAGCGTAACAAGCTGCTATTAACGCGGACAGCGACGTAATGGCGATTCCACGGAGAAAGAATTCGCGTTCATGTCACGCTCGAATCGCAACCGAGCTACCATCGCCGGTTACTAGGGACGAGTCAGATTAGGTGTATTTGTGTGTTGCGGTTTCAGTGCATTAACACGTCGAGCAAAAACCGCGTTTAACCCTTTCGCTATGAAGAGCGTATATATACGCTCTCGAAAAATGGTCGCTCGGATACTAAGAGCGTTATGATCATAAAATGTAGGAATGCGATCGAGGATTAGGAAAATGTGAAGACTGCTTGAGTTGAGCGATGACCGTGTGATTGTAGAATGTTTGGACTAGAGTGTTTCTAAGGTACGAAAGATGAGCGCTTAACCCTTTGAGCGTTATGGGCGCACATATGCGTCTAGCGAAAGCTATCGATATAGACTATGAACGCAAATATGCTATCGGTATGGACTATGGACGCAAATACGCGTCTGGCAAAAATTGCGCGAAAAAGTACGGATTGCATAAGCCACGAGTATTTAGCACTCAAAGGGTTAAGAAAACATCGCGACTGAAGAATTTTAGGTAAACTTGACCGAATGCATCGAGTGAGCAAGGTTTAGAATTAGAAAGAAAAGAGATGAGTGGTTGGAAGAATATATGACGGGGAAAACGCGAGCGCGTGGCAGAAATAGTGTGTTTGTGAAGAAAGTTGAGAAGTCGTTTAAGTTGTTATTATTAAACTACTTTAAATATATTCTTATATTCTAAGCACTTCATTTTATTTTATTCACACTTGAGCCCTATCACCTCTCTACTAAACTAAAGTAAAAAATTTCTTATATATATATATATATTTCAATTGAAAAAGAATAATATAATTATATAGTTCTTCAAAAGTCGAAAACGTGTAAACGGTGTAAAAAATAATTGCACTATAATTATATCTTTTACACTAAATTTATGGGACGCGTTAATTTGACGGGTTTCAGACTTCATGAGTAAAATTTGTAAAAATAATTACTATTACTCCTAGCAATTTTTACTGGGTTTTATTGATGAAGCGATACAAATATACCAAAATTTATTTCCCTCTCAGTTCTACAATTTCAATATACCTATTCCTTAATATATGAATATTAGAAGTAGATGTACAAAAAATGTATGTAAACCTAGTGTTAAAATAAAAGAAGGACGTATATTGCATTAGTTGCTGTTTGCCAGCTTGAGGAAGCAGCGAATAGTTTTTTCACTTTTCTCTAAAATTTACGAAATACAACATTACACCCTTTACCCACAAAACTGTTCGTTCAAAAATTGAGACCAGTCGTGAGGATTCATAGGAATTCGCTATTGCTCTCGCACGTGTCCTTTCGTTGCGTGATAAAATTTTGTATTATGAACGTAAAACGAGCGCTCTGATAGAAGCGCTATAAAAATCGGGGAACACAGCACGAGTTCTATAAAGAAAATTTACTGAATCCCACAAGAATAAAGTATCACCGTAATTCCGTGAAATTTACTTTGCCTCGTGAAAACTTTCCCTTGCGCGTACCCGTGGAAAGAAAAAATTATTATAACGACCATTGTAAAGAAAACGGAGCAGTGTAATACGTTTTTAACACCCCTCCCAGCCCCCCCCCCCTCCAACCTTGACTTTTATTTGCGTTCGACGCAATATATCATCCGGAAAATATCATAGCGCACTTATCCAGAGGCGCAGCTTGCTATAAAATACGCGAAAACAATTTCGAACGTTGGGAATCGACTTGACGTGGCCTGTACGCGTTGTTATTACGTGAACTTTACTGTCACAATGAATCAACAAGGAGGAAAACCGGCGAATTACCGTTCGCTCCACCCCTAACCTCGAAACCTATTAAAACTATCCTCGAGGTTATCTATTGTGAGACGATCATTTGTCACGTAAAACTACGCCCAGAACAGTACGAAGGATCTTATCCGTCGTCTGGAATCGAGAAAATCTTTCCAACTTACGTTTTGCATATACGTAATGTTTCATGGACGCCTTTGCAAATGAGGATAATAAATTTTATACGATCTTCTGGTATTCGATGACGTTTAACCGAAACGAGATGAATTTCGAGATCAAACAGAGCATTTAAGTATGGTAATTAAACAAAGTGATTACAATTATAGAAGTTATTTTTAAGAATCTACTTGAATAACTTTGTGACTTTTCTATAGGCTAATTTATTACATTTGATCGTCAAATAAAATTTTATAATAATACTTTCATTTTACTTTTTAAATGTCTACGTCTCTTTTGTCAACTGCGTTAAAGGTGTAAGTTCACAATTGCAGAAAATATTCTGTAATACGTAATATGATTAACGATCGAGTCCTTCATTTATATAATAATGACTTTTTGTAACAAATGATTAACAATTTTAAAACATTTCTTGAAATAAATAAGTAGTAGTTTTAAAATGTCTTATAGAAAATAAGAAAAGTGATGAACGAAGATAAAAATTAGTAATTGTGTAACAGATTTATTTTATAAAGCCTGTACAGACAATATTACTCAATACAAGAAGCCTTTTGCTACATTTAAAAGAAATTAAAACATCCCTCTGTTCTCAACCGACAATATTAACCCTTTGCACTCGGCTGTCCCCTCTCATGGGACATCGTAATCCTTGCATATGATAGTTTCGCAAATTTCCAGACTTTAGTTCAGACCCGGACGTTAAATAGTCGTATATGTAAATTTTAATATACGACTTAACTAAACTAAATGAAGTTTAATATACGTGATTCATAGTAAATATTTCGAATTTGAAAATTTTTGAAGTTAGTATCATTAAACGACTAACGGTCACCTCTCGAGTGCAAAGGGTTAAATTAATTAATCAGAGACCGACTAACGACACCAGGATTCCTATAATCTCATCTTTATTATGTAAGGATGTCTAAATTGGAAGAAATTGTTAGTGGACAAAACTCAGAACCTCGAGGTGATTCTTCGACAATGTTTATTCGACTGTGTTACGGATTCGCCGTTGGCCATTTTTATTTCTGCGAATGCGACAAAAAGGCACCTGTTTTGACAATAACAAAATGGCCTCTGTTGGCCTCTATGTTGTCGAAGGTGGGTCAATTCGTCGTCCTCGACTATGTATACTATCCTAATTGAAGATAGTCGGTTTTAACTTATTTTCTTTTTTTTTATTTATTAGTTTAGCGTCGCATCAACGACGTTTTAGTAGGTGTGTCCTATGTGTATCTATAGTATTTTTGGTAGCAGTTTGGTTTTTTTATGAATTGTAATAGGTCGCAGTTATATTTATTATCCAAATTATTTTTTATGTGTGGCTTCAATGAGTATTTTTGTTGGGGTATGTTCTACTTTGGATCCTATGTGTGACTATAGTATTTTTTGTAACAGTTTGGTTTTTTTATGAATTGTAATAGGTCGCAGTTATATTTATTATCCAAATTATTTTTGATATGTGGCTTCAGTGAGTATTTTTGTTGGGGTATGTTCTACTTTGGACACTGTAAGATTAGGTGGTAAATTGAGATTTGTGAATTACATTCTTCACATCTTGAATTGGTTATCTTCGTGTGGCCTATTTGGATACGGCTTATTGCTAATTGATCTCTTCTGAATAGTTTGGTGGTTATTTTATTATTATTGAAGAATTTTTCATTTATATCTTTGATACGATTTGGTTCTATTCGTTCCCATTCTATTTCTCGTTACTGTTTTACTTTGTTTTCGGCTATTTTTAGTGTATCATCTAGGCATATTCTGTTAGATTCGATTGTGCTTACAATTAATTATACCGAAACACGTTTGACATTCATCTGCAATTAACCGTGTCGTTGCACACGAATTTGTTTGTTCAATTGCGGAAGCGAATTGGATTTCTTCGCTCTCGTATTCTGCGTTTCTTCTCGCGCGATTTAATGGCGCACGAACAACAGTTTCACGTGTGTCGCATACTTTCGCGCGGCGAACAATGCTGCAGTAACTTCTAATTTAACGTGTCATCGTTCGTTACACACCAAGTGTGCTTAAGAGCTGCTTGCTCCCGTTGTTTGCTCACGAAGCGAACTTGCTCATACGTATGTATGTTACGCGATCAAGCGCGTTTATGTCGAACAGGAGAGTTAACTGAATTAGCTAATCGAAAACGGAGATCATGGAGATTCAGATGCCAATCGAAGACACGCGCAAGACATACAAACATTATTCGATTACATTCCTACCATCTGCAAATATTTTTCATTACACAATGTTGTAAAATGTTAGTTTTAATTTTCTCACAAAAGATTTATTCATAGAATACATATTTATTGCGAACCATTGCTACGATTGCGATAAAATTCACTAATGGTAACAATGGCAAGGTTTTGTCTAATTTTATGGGTCAGTCGTATTTCTGAAAAAGATAACCTAATGTAATTGACCCAAACAGGTCTCTAAACAAAAGTTTCCGGTAAAATTCACTAATGGTAACAATGACAAGGTTTTGTCTAATTTTATAGGGTCAATTGTATTTCTGAAAAAGATAACTTAATGTAATTGACCCAAACAGCTCTCTAAACAAAAGTTTCCGGTAAAATTACGGTAAAATTCACTAATGGTAACAATGACAAGGTTTTGTCTAATTTTATAGGGTCAATTGTATTTCTGAAAAAGATAACTTAATGTAATTGACCCAAACAGCTCTCTAAACAAAAGTTTCCGGTAAAATTACGGTAAAATTCACTAATGGTAACAATGACAAGGTTTTGTCTAATTTTATAGGGTCAATTGTATTTCTGAAAAAGATAACTTAATGTAATTGACCCAAACAGCTCTCTAAACAAAAGACTCTTATTAAAAAAGCTCAATAATTTCCTAAAAATTTCCAACACCATGATGTTATTTCGAAAACTGATTAAATGTCCATTTTTGACATTTTGTTTCTGTCACGTCCAATAGATCGGAAAGAAACGATATTCTGATAAGTTTCAGATGCTTCTGTTGGAATTCATTCCTTATTTGAACCCCTTGATGTTGACTAGCACTACATAGAAACCTACTAAAAACTTTTAGTACTAATAAAAGAGATAATAATCTATCTCTTCCTTAATTCACATATAAATGAAAAACCATATAAAGCGTTTCAAATTAAAAATTTATGATTACTTGTCTACCTAAATGGAATTTCCTGTTGCTTTTCTTACCAATCTAAAATTAGTGCTACGTTAATAAGATTTCCTTTTATTTTCATAAACCTTTGATTAAAGAGCTCTTTAAGATATCAAATCCTAAAATCCTAAATTCTCCTTCTTACTAAAATCCATGAAACTTGCAATGGTCTGAAATTTTCGATCAATAGTTCATATAACTACCCCCTTAAGTAGAAACATCTCATTTGATATGTCAAAATATCGGAGGAGGTAATATTGGTAATTAAAATTTAATTACCCCTAAATATTAATAATTAAAATTAAATATTGGTAATTAAAATTTAATTACCGTTACTAAATTTATGGTATCGCTTAAGAAGCAACTAGAACAAATTAGAACTGAACAATTAAACTGTTGTTAATCTTCTACGAAACACTTAGGGCTTCCTAAGTTCGGTTGGAAGGTGAAAAACGTGCGGAATTTCGAATATTTTAATTCACTTTGAAGAATGAAAAAATTCGAGATGAGATATTTCAACTTAGGAGGGCAGATAAACATATGTATGGCCATTACGAGATACGAATCCCGTCGTCAAAGGAGTTAAACGCGTATAACGATCTCGGGTTGTGGAAGAAAACCACGGGTAAAAAGGTTGGTTGATTTCACGCTGCCGGCGGATCCTTTCATGGGTTCCCATGAAAAATAACTTTACTCCCGGGGGCCTGGAAAGAAAACGTGCAAAGTATCGCGACGGGTACAATCCGTGGTCAACTTCTTCCCTCGAAGTTCGTCGTGTTCCTCGGGGACAACGGCAGCTGGAAACGCGTTTACACTTCTGTTTTGCGAGAGCGACTCGTTTATTAGCTGTATCCGCGACTCGTTCGGGGCTGCTGCTTTTTCTCATCGAAAAACAACGGTGCACGCGAAGGCTGCCGAACAAGCGTGAAAACCAAGTTGAAGAATGCAGTTAACCATTAAAGATTTGTGGATTTCAGTTGGTGGGACGTAACAGGTATATTCAAATTGAAGTTCAACACGTTTGCTATCGATTACTGAAAAAGAAAATCCAACCAGCGATTTGTTTCTCAAATTGCTGCAAAACATGCATATTGCACATTTTTTATTCAGTGTATTAAGAATTGAAATGTATCAAACGAGCAAATCAACTTTTCCGTTGTGTCACAAATAATATGTAATGCTTGAGCACGCGAATGATTTTGTTCATATTGAACAAAGAGAATATGAAGAATAATTGCTGTCGCTGGACCCTAAATTTTTGCGAACGGTAGTATATAAAAACTTGTTTTTTTAACTTTGTATAGCATATCTACTTTTGGAAATCCACACACACACCTATAAAAGTCTTTCTTTGCCATTACGATGAAAAAATATAATCAGATAACTTATTTCAGAAGAGATATTCTGTATATTACTTTATACATATGTATATATTATACATATACGCATTGTACACATCATAAGCATATTAACTTTGCCAATGTCTGAATCATTCTCAACATAAATATGTTCTCTCGCCAAAAAGATCTAATAAAATTTAAGTAAAGCATAAAGAAGTTATTCTTAAGCTTCAAAAAAAGAAGACAAATAAACTGCATCTTTAATTCTTCGAATCCTGCTCCTTCAAATTGGCAGTTCTTTTTAAGTGAACCGAAGAACGAACCGAGTTCGAAAACTGCAGCAAGGTTAATGGAATATTAATAGCCGGCAACGGGAACGAGGAACGTTCTGCAATCCTTTGCGAACACTTCATCGAAACCAAGAACTTCCTGAACCGATTAAAAGGAAATCACTCTTCGAGGTAGCAGATTGGAAAAATCGCTAATGCAAGCTGGCGGTATCTCGGCAAAGGCAGCCACGCAATCAGACTGCTGTCCTTATTAGACAGCGTACATTCATATCGGCCGGCTAACTCGCTCGTAACTCCATACCCTGCACGGAGCATGCAGATAGGCTTGCTTATCTCGCCCTCGACCGGACCCCGCATCTGCTTCGTCCTTCTTTTTACCAAGCAAAAGTGGCCTCAATCAGAAACACGGCAGACATAATTTCGTAACGCCAATAATATCTCTTCTCGTGCATCCTCGATGTTTAATTTGCGATTCAAAAGGCATGAAAGAAGGCAACAGCCTTAAGTGGATCTTGATCACAAGGTACACATACACCAACGTTCGTAACTGTTGGGTCTATGCAGAAGTTCCTATTGCTCGTGAATTGGTGGCATTGGAACATTTCTTGTCGGTTTGTATGTTTTGCTGACGGATGATTATACGTCGGATGGGTCAAAGCACAGTCGAAAATAGAAAGAAAACAGTTTGAGGAGGATTAATAATGTAGAATAAAGGTTCTTAAAATTATTTATTACTATTATTAATATGAATAATGGCAAAAATATACAGTGTGCAGTAAATTCTAATTCAACTCTGCCACGCGACTCTATGTTTAATCCTCAGCTCCTTTTACGACTTTACGACTCAATTTTTTTATTTAACACTGTTCCTTTTTCACTTTCGAGGAAATCGGCACACAATTTTAGATAACATAAAATATAAGGAAATGTAGGAAAAAGATTCTTAAGATTATTTATTATTATTAATATGAATAATGGCAAAAATATACAGTGTGCAGTAAATTCTAATTCAACTCTGCCACGCGACTCTATGTTTAATCCTCAGCTCCTTTTACGACTTTACGACTCAATTTTTTTATTTAACACTGTTCCTTTTTCACTTTCGAGGAAATCGGCACACAATTTTAGATAACATAAAATATAAGGAAATGTAGGAAAAAGATTCTTAAGATTATTTATTATTATTAATATGAATAATGGCAAAAATATACAGTGTGCAGTAAATTCTGATTCAACTCTGCCACGCGACTCTATGTTTAATCCTCAGCTGTTTTTACGACTTTACAACTCCATTTTCTATTCAACAATGGTCCCGTTTCTGTTTTGAGGAAACCCTTATAGGCCTTTTCCTCTTCCCACCCCACGCTCGTTAAACATTGCCGACGTTGACGATATTGTTTCAATGGGCCTGACGTACAATCTAAAGTTGACTTACACTTTCACTTCTCTGGTTCTTAAAACTACAATACTACAATAGTTTATCTATTTATTATATTTGGCTTATTGGAAGCGTATTGTGTATTGTGAGTGCGGTGAAATGCAGTATCCTTGATTTTCAAGCTTGTTATTCCACTGAATCTACAGGTACCACAACATAGTGTCGCAAAAATATTTTTCCTTTTCCTAAGGCTTTCAATTCCTTATAGGTACAAATTGTATTTTAGACTACGGCACAGTCTACATTATGTATAAATCCATGTGATATTTAACAGTATCTCTTTGAAATTTAAATTTCCCCTCAACATTCCCTAAATTGTTCAAGCCTTGGAACTGTTCGTCCTAGGGGGTAATTTAATCTTTTACTGTCCTTCAATAAAAAGAAAAAATTGGGTGAAGAGTCGCAAACACTTGAAATCATAAATTTGAAAGCACCCTGTGGTAAAGATTGATTAATCTTTCTAAGAGAAATTAAATATGCAAGAAACTTTCCTCGAATTCATGAGCCTAAATTCACTGCACCCAAATCTGTCATTGGTTCTCTCGTATCAGCCGAAAAAAAAGAAATTAACGAAATTGTCCGACGCTGTCCTCGATAATTGTATCTACGGTGAACATATTCGCACAGCGAAAGTTTTCCCAAGCAAGCTGTTCGATCCGTACAACTCAACCAGTCCAGTTATCAACACGGTTCAACGGGCGGTGATCAACGGACAAGCAAAGTGACTTGAAAATATCGAAGGTAACCCCGTTCGAGGCGGTCGTTTAGCCGGGAAGTTCAATCAGCCCGGACCCGTCCGCTATCGCTGCCCCGCATAATCAGAACACGGTCCCAGTGCTTTCTGAATATTAATACCAAAACCGTGTAAGGCCTCGTCAAAATTATCGCCGCCAGAGATACGCGTGCACGGCAGCAGGCTTGTATAACCGAGTTGGGGGCACGAAAATCTTCCGTACGAGGCGGAGAGCTTGTTCGCTGCGGAGAATCGGGGGGAGTTGGTACCCCTGGTAGCTGGCAAGGAGGAGAGATAAGGGGTAATGAATGCGATACCCTAGCGGTTCGTCTGCCGTGGATGGGAAGAGCGCGTTTTTCTTCGCTCGTACAGCGAGCAATCTTCTAATGCACGCTCTTTCATTCGCCCATGCGTAAATCACGTGTAAATGTGACTCCTGTGTTGCGATTTTACGACTGTCTTATCGGTTAACCGACTGCATAGAGTAACGGACAAAAGTTTTAAAACGAAGAGTCAGCGAAATTAAATTAACTAATGTATGAGGAATAGCATGATGAACAAAATTTGCATTCTGTGCTAACCGATAAATGGTGTTCTACCATAATAATAATAATGAAAACGAATGTACAGACGTTACGTGACGTTATAAAGAGTTAAACTGAAACCTTTGAAGTACAGTTTCTATTTTTGCATCAATGGTATAGTTAATTGTGATACAAACATCGTACGTAGTATAGCGTTGAATAATACATGAACTGCTCATTTGTCAAATCAATTAACTGTACAAAACGAAAATAATAGGATAAGCATGAATTAATTACTTTGACACTAAAACTTCAACAAATTCTAAAAACAGTAACAGCTTCAACCTATAAACGACCCATATGTGTATTACTTTATGCGACTAAATACCACGGTAAATAAAAATTTATAAACAAAAATATACAATGCAACTGACATAAAAAGGATATATTCGACCCCGTAGAGGATTGCAAATTTCACGAACATTTATCATAGAGCAACGACCACGTTTAGGGGCCATTAAGATTACCGCCATATTGCGTTCACGATTCAGGACCAAAGATGGCGGGGACCGTTACACGGTTCATCTTCAAATCCATCGCGAAAGCGCGTTGCCACGTATCTAATGAGTGCGATCTGGATGCGTGCATCTGTCCTCCCTTGCGCGGATGCACAAATGCTCCCGGATCACCACGGATCCTGCATCCTGCGGGCATATGCGCTTGCACGTGGCATGCATCTGCATATACGCGACCGTGTACGAGAGTTAGATGTGTTCGTAAACATGTCCAGAAGCCGGCCAGGCCCATTGTTGCCGGCTTAAGATCCATTAGGGACTTCGGTTATTTATTATGCGACCGGTTCGACTATCGGTACCGGCTAACCACCAGCCGAGCGTAACCGACGCTTTTATCGGATTCCGCGAATTTTCGATTGCGCCCCGACTTCCAAAGGAGCGTTACGCCAGACGAACGAGTTTCCTCTAATAGAAGACTTGAATTAGTATGCCTTCGATCGGCGAGCAACGGGTAATTGATAACGGAAACAGTAATGGATGAAGTGTACGGGTAAATAGAGAATAACGTTTACGGTAAACCTGGGATTGTCGGAAGCAACGAAAAATTGGGACTACTCTGATAAGTGGATCCTTGGACACGCGATTTAACAAGGGACATTTTGAAGTAGTAATGTGTACTACTTGAATATTATAGGTATTGATGAAACAGTAATGAAGTGTATGGGTAAATAGAGAATAACGTTTACGGTAAAACTGGGATTGTCAGAAGCAACGAAAAATTAAGAATGCTTTGATAAGTGGATTCTTGGACACTCGACTTAAGAAGGGATATTTTGAAGTAGTAATGTGTACTAGTTGAATATTATAGATATTGATGAAACAGTAATGAAGTGTATGGGTAAATAGAGAATAACGTTTATGGTAAAACTGGGATTGTCAGAAGCAACGAAAAATTAAGAATGTTTTGATAAGTGGATTCTTGGACATTCGACTTAACAAGGGATATTTTGAAGTAGTAATGTGTACTACTTGAATATTATAGATATTGATGAAACAGTAATGAAGTGTATGGGGAAATAGAGAATAACATTTATGGTAAACCTGAGATTGTCGGAAGCAACGAAATGTTGGGACTACTCTGATAAGTGGATTCTAATACACTCGGTTTAACAAGAGATACTTGAAAGTAATGTGTACTAGTTGAATATTATAGATATTGATGAAACAGTAATGAAGTGTATGGGTAAATAGAGAATAACGTTTATGGTAAAACTGGGATTGTCAGAAGCAACGAAAAATTAAGAATGTTTTGATAAGTGGATTCTTGGACATTCGACTTAACAAGGGATATTTTGAAGTAGTAATGTGTACTACTTGAATATTATAGATATTGATGAAACAGTAATGAAGTGTATGGGGAAATAGAGAATAACATTTATGGTAAACCTGAGATTGTCGGAAGCAACGAAATGTTGGGACTACTCTGATAAGTGGATTCTAATACACTCGGTTTAACAAGAGATACTTGAAAGTAATGATCACTGGTTTTTGTAGAACCTTCGGGTTTAATAATAATTCTCGGAAAATACTCAAGCAATACTAAGCAACGCTCAAGCAAAATTTGAGCGTACTCAAATAAATTCAACAGTGTATTTTATTATTTATATTAATACGAAGAAGCATAAGCAATTTAAATAGAAAATTAGCCGCCATAATTTCTGTTCACAATGTTTCTTAACCCTAGATAACTAAACTTAAATTAGTGTTACTCTGTAACTAATCATTCAACTCATAGGCTACGAATTAAAAACATGTATATTTTTATATTTCCCTGTATTTATCTCAAACAAATTAGCGTAACTTAAGAAAAGTATTATAATATTTAGATAGAAAAGTGGTAAAAAATTAAAGTTTGCAATCTCTGCAGATGTTAAACGATCTTGCCAGATCTCGAATTCGCAGAAGTGGCAGGGATCGATAGACTATTAAACGAATGTTAAGTAATCTAAGCTTCATGTGCCTACTAAACGCAATTCACTACTCTCTCTCTCTAAGGAAGTAAAACGAAACCTATTGAGGTATTCACAATTATATCCGACATCTGAGTCGTTTCCACGTTGCTTTATCAGTCGAAGCAAGCAAGTGGATACTTCTGACCGGTGATGTACTTCACGTTAAAGCTGTTTGAGCCAAGTAAAAGAGGAAAGTAGACGGCGAGCCCGTGCTACTCGGGACGCACGGCATCCTCGCGGCGCCCGGCCTCAATGTAAATGATAAACGCAACGAGTTTCTCGGCCTGTGGACTTCGACACCAGCTGACTGTCGGATGAACGATCAGGACCAAGGATCGGCGCGCTCGTAAATCCTCGCCGGACGATGGTCATCGGTATTTTAATTGACCCACGAGAACAGTCGAGAGTTCGTCGCGATTTCGTTGCAGGGAACAACGACGAAAGGAGGAGCGAAAAGGAGGGTTGAGGCAAGGGGGAAGGAAAGGGTTAGACCAGAGAGACCCCATGGCAGAGAAACACGCTGCGTCTCGAGCAGCTGCAGAAACTCGGAGGAAAATCAATCCGATGGATCACCGCTGGCCGGGGTTAGACTGGCAATTATTAGCGAACATGCGGAAGAGATAATTGGATGCTCCGGGGTTCCCCTCTAAAACCTCTGACTTCGCTGGCAATCTGCATAAAGCAAGGCGTTTCCGCGCGAGTCACGCTCTCTCGCTCGTGAAAATCGGCGATTCTTTCGAAAATGAAGGTTCGTATCGCTGACGCGGTTCTGGGTGCTGGTAAAGTGTTTGCGAACGAGAACCGTTGGAACCTTGAGGAAGAGATTGAACGTGGAATATTTTTACGTGTGCGGAGTAATGCTAAGAATTTCGCGGAACACTTAATTAGTACGGTGGTCGTTTCGACGTGAGCAGTGTGATAACGTTTATGGAATCTCGCAGAATTAATTGAATATTATTTAACATATTTCGGCACTGTTATTACTTCATTTAGAAACTGAATAAATTGCATTCTTTAACTGAAAGCTGAAATTAAATAGTAAAGAGTTAGGAAAAATAATATTTTCCAAATTACAACGAAAGCAAAAATTGTTGGAATTCATCAGATTCAATCCTATCAGTTGTGGGTTAATATGACTTAAAAATAAGCTTTCTTTGATGCTCTGAAGTATTTCCAGGGAGGAGATACTACTTTTTTCTTTTTAATTGTAAATGTTTGACATGTGCTTTATATTTATCTCTGACTTCCACCATTAAGTGTCAAGTAAGTTTACATTTTTATATCATACAACAAATTTTATAAATGAAAATTGCCCTATCAAGAATATAGAGAGCTACCTTTAAATTACTAGCATACACTATCGTCCAAAAATTTGAAATTACTTTTCAGTAAACTGGATCTATCGTTAATTTTCTGTTGATTTCGGTATACAATGATAGTAACACCTTTCTGTATTTTTATGGACTTTCAACTGAAAAATTTTCTAAAGTAAAGTAGGTTTTCTGAAATCTTAAATTCTTTTCTTTGTCAAAGTCCTTAAGTTTTGTGTCGTACGAGAAGAAACAAAGAAATAATGGTGATAAGAATAATCGATATTCAAAACTTCATATGTAGCTTCAAATGATAGAAAGTGAAAATCATAAAACGATTTATGTCATCTTACTTTACGATCACAGATATTTTTTTGCTATGGTTACACGTTTCAGCGTCGTTTGTATAAACAAGTTTGGGCAAACAGACTTGTTCGTGATGTTACTATCGACGGATCAATCCTCCATTTTATTCGAATTGTTGCCGCAGCAGAATCGAAAGGTTTTCGGGGCAACCCTCGAGCATTCAATTATCTCTTTCGTGTGTGCACTGATGATTACAAGTTCCTAAAGTAGAACAGAGATTCGTCTAATAATGAGTTCTTATAACTGCTGACAAATATATTGCCTTTACGATTTTTCTTGTATTCTGTGTTATCTGTTGCAAATTTCGCAAAGGAGATTCTGTTATTGGTACTTATTACTTATTATTCATTGCCAGCAAAAAAATGTGGGAATACTATGCATTCTAAGGAACGCAGCAATTTAAAAAAATAAATTCAAAAAATCAAAAATCAAATTCAATAAAAAATCTAACACATATAAAATTATTTCACAATAATATTAGTATTAATAAGATATTTTTAAGTGAAATGTTCATGAAAATTCGATTCCACGTTCGATTTGGCAACTGAAACGAACGAAAACGGGTATCGAGGGAGTCGAAGGAAGAAAAAAAGGAAGGAAAAAAGGAAAAAACGCAGAATTCTGGGAGCAGCTGCAGAAACTCGGTGGCAGATAAACCCGAACCTCTGCTGAATCGAGTCGGCTGTTATTAACGAATATGCAGAGAAGAGATAATTGGACCCTGAGGGTATGCCTCGAGGAATTTTAACTTTCTTAGAAAGCTAACCTCAACGAAATCTGCGTTTACGCATCAGCGACCACTGACGGCATGCGCGCCAAACAGAAACGTTAGATAGATAAATCTTTCGTATGGTATTACGGAATCGCAAACTAATGCGCCCAGGAAATTTATACCGGCGTACGAGAGAAACCGAATTCTTAGGATTAATACGCGTTTGCTTTGCGATGCAAGTGGGATCGAAACAGCGTACATTGTATTTCGCGATGGAGAGAGTCGCGAAATTATCGGTATAACCGAAAGTGTAGCAAAAACGTGCGAGACAATAAGTACGTATTTTATTTAAAAACATACTGCTTGAATGTATAAAATCTGTAAGCTAAGAAAATGATGAAACAAGCTTGAAAAATCGAGGTATAAAGATGTGAAACAATTCTGAAGACTAGCTGGTGAACGATACTACTGAAAAACTTTATTTTGCGAAATACACTCACTACTAGATCTGATTTTTCATGTAAATTCAATACACAAATTTCATAATGCTCACGTTAGAATATTGTAAATTTTTCACTTTTGTCAACAAAGCTATCTTAATAAATTATTATACTTTATTGGGGCTATATTTGTTATAATAGCTCATGATGTAACTTCTTCGGGTTTATTTTATTTAATTAATGTGGTTTATAAATTTTCACATTCTCGTTTCATAATTTTAAATGAAGGTTTATTTATTAGAATACCTTCTTTGAAATTAATGTGATTTACATTATGTTCATCTAATATATCTGCTCCAATATCATTAAATTTAGTGATTGAAATTATATTATTCCTTAGTTTAGTTTCACGAATAGAATTATTTATTACTGTATTAATTAGTATTATTTATTCATTACATTTATTTAAATTTTTCAATCGTGGTAATAAAATTTTACAAAATTTAACAGTTAGTATATTTACTGAAAATTATAACTAAAACCTACATCCTACATTCTAACCAATCAAAGTTCTATTTCCTCCGATTCCACCTTCTTCCCCGAAAAAATCATCGATGCTACCGAATTTGACGAACGTTCCTGCCATAACCACGTCACGAGTGCGAAAACATGATCTCAGGCATGATTCTCAGCCGATAATTATGCAACGCCTGCAGCGAGAAACGTCGAAGCGATGCAGCGGAATGCCGCCGCATGTAATTATTTCTATCGTTACAATTTATCAGACGGCATCGAAACGTCGATTAGAATTATGCCCAGGCGAATAACCGCGATTATTTACGGGACACGTCAGCAATGAAGCAAACGAACAAGCGAAATAGCGCGCACACGGGACCATTTCCCACAGTTTGAAGCCGATATTGCGCTAATAAGCGATGCACTTCCCGTGTTTGACGATTCTCTTGCGAGAGAACACTTTCTCTGCTCCCCGCCGTTAAAATATCGCGTCGATTGAGTGACATCCGTGCAGAGATCGAACGAGAAATCCATGGATCGGCGCATCCCACCGTTTCGTAACACGGAATACGTAAACGTGTTTGTTTAAGTTGGCGGAGTGGTAAATTGGGTATACGTGTGTGTGCGTGTGTTCTCGTTCGTGGTGGTTGATGTTGAGAAATTGATTTCGTAACCTATGCGATACATCATGATTTAATTTCTGGAACTGGAGATGAAAGATAGATGGTGATTACCAGAGAGAGCGATTGAAGTGCGATACGCGTGAATGTGGGATGAAAAAGTTTTGAGAATAGATAATTGAATGAGAATGAATAATCGTAAAAGTAGCTAAAATATTGTATACTTTTATATTTTTATTAATATTTCTCTTATTTATTAAGTTAGCAACTAAGTTTGTGCTGTTTTTTAAAAAGAAAAAAGATTTCTACCTTTTTCAATCTCTTTCAAATGCTATATACCCCAGGTGGCATGGAACGTGTTAAAAATTGAGTAAATAGGAAAGAATTTTGTCCAGTTTTTCGGGACGAATACCTCACTGTGCGCTGTGTCCAAACACGTTCGACATAGGACCTGCTGGAACGAAACGCTGTGTCTAGACACGTTCGACATAGGACCGCAAAGGGTTAACCATTCCGCACCTCTCCTCAAAAATCTCCGATTTCTCCCCTACTGGTAGCTTCGTTTCACGCAATTTACGATCCCGCCCGTAGAATCGCGGAACGACCTTGCCGCTAAGCGCGCGCTCGCTAGCTCGCGACCATAATCAAGCGCACGTTACGTAGCCTCTCGAGGCAGGCCGATAGGATACTTTCCATCGGACCCCCCGTCGACGTGTCCGAACGATAAACAATAAGCCGAGGTAACGGTGAACAGCAAATCCTGGAAAGTGTATTATTGAACTTTTGCAGGCGCAGGTACCGTGTGGTCGGCAGGTGCGAGGTTGACCTAGCCCAGTGGGGAGGCCAGGGAATCGAGCGGGAAGAGAAACGGCGAATGGAAGGAACGAGAGTCTGCCCCGAAGCGTTCGAAGCACAACTGTACCCGGTAAGCAATAGAGAGTATGCCTACGCGTCCGGAAGCCTTCACCCTCCAACGGAGGCGTGCAAGACCCTCGAACGTTGCGATTTTTCTTAACACTATTCCTAGCACAACCGGTCAAATGACCGTTTCTAAAATTTCGATTAGGATTTCATAGATGCTACGTAATTGAATCGCCTTTAAACTTTAGACCTCTTCTCAAATATACGTGTAATACATTTTTCAATATTCACTTCTTTTTTCATTGTTTATTTTTTGAGAAAAATTTGTAGTCTGCCTTAGGTGGGAATGTCGCGGTAGGAATAGTGTTAACCGGTTTACGTTCCACGTGTTAAATTTAAGTTATAAATAAGCGATTATTAAAAGGAAAAATAAGGGACCAGAAAAGGACCCGTTGACCTGACCAAGCCTCGCTAGAACAGGTAATCAACCGACCCCCTCCCTCATGTAATCCAAATTGGACTAGCGGAAGAAGCCTGCTTGTTACTTTAGCCAGTAAAAAGAAGTAATTCATATTTAAGGGAATACGAATTAAACACTTTTTTCCACCACAAATCAGGGCTAATTTACGACGAACACCTCTGGTTAGAGAAAGGTCTTATTCCATCAGGCGGAGAGATATTTTTTATTATTGTATTGTAGAAAATGTCTTATGATTATTATTATTATTATTATTATCCTGGTGAATTCTCAGAGAATTTCCTCTCTGGTTTGTGAGACTAGCATGAACACGAAATCTATTGTGTGTTTTGAGCTTACTGAGCCGCAAAAGCTGGTTCTATCGTGCCTAGGCTTGTGCCTATTACTGACGATTTTGAGTGCGAATAACTTCACCGCAAAGAGTAGCGGGCAAGTAAAATAATTTCATCAGTCTCACAGTGTCATTTAACACAAGAATTAAAGTGTACTCATTTGTACGGAAAAGATGAAATTGAAAATCACATGGAAACGTATTGAATAGATAGAAAACAAATCTTTATTCATACCTTCTGCAAGGATATCATAGTGAATTTTGGAAACTTTACCACAATGAATTTATAAGCTTGCTATGAGTAATCACCAATTGGTAGTTTTGACTGCTCTGGTAGTTCTAGTGTTAAATATTGGGGAGCAAGATCAAGTTTGACCCCATATGTGTACGTTGTAAGGAGTCTTTTTCTTGGGTCTACGAAGTTGAAGTGTGCCATTGGACACAGCCAATGGGAGAGACCAAAGATAGACACAAAATATTTAAAATTAATATAAGCTGCGCTAGAAAATGGTAACTTCATTTAATGAAGTATTTCGTTACCGGAAGTCTCTCGGATATAAACGCGAGACCTAAACGTTCGGTTAGGATGAAACGCAGTTTCATTCGTTCTACTCGCCCTTATGTGTGCACCACTTACCGTGATTTATTAACTTTTATTACTCATACACGGGACGTTAATTAGTTTCCAGTGGTTTTATTGTTAACAGAGGGAGATAGCAAGCACATGAAAGGATGCCGGTTAATACGTAAAAGAACCAAAGGGGGCACTCGCTGTTCAATGCATGCATCTTGGACTGGTCAGCACTCTAATTACAAATGTACCATTAACTTTATTACGATCCTTAAGAGGCACTTAAGCAAGCTCGTGTACCGACCCTAATAGAAAATTAATTATCGCCTGTAAATCACTCTTATCCACGAACGATACGTGACGTGCCACAATTGTGTCCCCGGAAGGCACTCTCGCTCTTCCGGTACAGATAAATTTTGCAACAGACGAAATAAAACCAGGCTCTATGCTTGGACATTAATTTGCCAGTAAATAGCGGCAGACAAGCGTACACTTTTAATAGTAAAACTCGTTTTCACGTTTTTCAACAGAAATCCACGTCCGTGTTAAAACAGACGAAGTCGATAAATCTGAGTTTGGTAAAATTCACATAAATAAAAATTGTATTAAAAGTAAATTGTACTGAGAACACGATTAAGTTACGTAAACGTAAAATTAATAAGAGTATTTAATAAGAAACTATCATTGGTACAACGTAGATACTTATGCAAATTTATATTTCTGTAAAAAAAGCTAAATAAACAGAATCTGAATGAAACTGAGTTTAGATTCTTTTAAATTCTTACGTGTGTATTTTATATTTTTTATATGTTTAAATTTCCCATAAATGCACCATAAGGGTTCCAGTTTTGAATTTTTCAGAAAAGAACACTATAACCGTGTATAATCGAAATAATTTAAATACGAATATCAAATTATAATTCGAACCATAAATTCTCAATCTGTCGATAAATTCTCATGGTGTGAAGAATAATCGTCGAGAAAAGTATTTTTCATTTGCGTAACCGTATTTCTACGTTTCCTTCCGGTACTGCTACGCGCATAAATCGAGATGAAGCACCGCAAATTCTGTACAATTTCAGTGTGTAACGTTGCAAACTTGCTGTACACGTGATCAACGAAAATACAACGAATTCATGTGCCTATGTTTAGAATACATTCACCATTAAAAGAATACTGCGTGACCTTTACGAATGCTCCGAGGCAAACGATTGTTAAACATTCAATGATCTGCAAAGGAGTTACTTGGCGAACGTTCTTACGCAACAGTTCCAATAATGGTGAGTTTCAAAATGTTTGAAATTTGTTACGGTGTTAATTCATTGCACCGTTCTTAATTTTGCAAGTGTGCGAATCTCTGGTATACTTATCACAATGAATTCGTGACTAAATTAAATGATTATTTGCGTAAACATATTACAAAGGAAGTTTATACGTTTACAAAACTGTGTGGCTTGAAAGTTTTATCCTAATTTACTTACATTTTCTCAATTTTATATTATTTGCCTCTTATTTTATTACATACTACTATATTACAATATTACATTAATGTGCTGCTGTTTATGTACATTTATAATAATTATCAATGTCTATTTTTGAGATGTACACTACGAAATTTTATACTTCTATAAATAATCAAATATAGAAGGGTGTAAAAGATAATTTCTAACTAGGATAGAAGAAATTTTAGTAACCTCGTATTTACCAAAGATAGTTATTAAAAACCTAAAACAAATATAAATTAAAAAGTTATAAAACAAGCATCAAACCCGTTTCCTTTAACCGAAATACACTGCAAGATTAATCCCATGCAGCTATTCTAAAAAAATTCCATTCCTCATTTTCTATTTCATGTTTCCTCTACATAACTCATTTAATGCAGCCAAGAAAATTCTTGTTAAGTTTTTTGAAATTTCCAAGAATATTCAGGCTCAGTTATTTTAAATGAGTCGGAGCGATGCACAAGAAACTCGTTCATGTACTGCAGAATAAAGAATCGAACTGCCATCGTTGTATGAAAATAGTTCTAACGAATGAGACGCAATCGTCTTATGGAAACATGAAGTTGCAGAACTGGTTGGGATTCCGTCTTATTGCGTATTAAATTTGCCATGCGACACCTTTGCCTTTAATTACATTTGCAACAAATTAGACACAGCTTCTTTCGTTCTTCGAGCTGAATTCTTGTGAAAATAAATTTTCCATTTCATTCTAATTCACTTGTAATTTCACCTAATCTGCAACTTCGTTTAAATTATTTATACACAATCTACTTCTTAATTTGTATAACTTATAGCATGTCGATATTTCCTTATCTTTTATTTTCACAACTAATTTAAAATGTGAAAATCTAACGTTTCTATTTTCATAACTAATCCAAAATCTGAAAATCTAACGTTTTTACAAGAAAATATAAAGGTATACAAAGATCATACCTTATAAGCATAAATAAAGTATAAAAATTTATGGGATAATGATTATAATTATAGATTATCGACATTAGCCAGGGTCAAAAAGGTTAATCACAGTTGAGTTTAAACGAAAGGGTTACGTCAATTTAATAATCTTCCACTTTCTGTAATAAAAATTCAACCTGTATTGTGGTTTTTGTCATCAGATTTAATTACGTTTTCCCTTCAACCATATTGATTTCCTTTTTTTCTACGAATATTTACTATCTAACAATAGAGCACATGCTACCCTCGCATCTAACATTTTGAAGCATCGCAGAAAACTGAAATTTAATTACTTTAAATTAATAACATCATTTGATAAGTAAAACACACGAACGAATCAGATCTCTGTAAGGTACTTAGGACTTTTTAATCGCACCTAAAAAGTAAAAAACGTGCGGCACCTTTACTGCTGTAATATATTTTGAAAAATGAAAGAAATACAAGGCATATTTTAACTTAACCCTTTTCACTCGAGAGACGACCAATGACAATCAAACGGTAGCAATTTCGCAAATTTCCAGATGCAAATAATTTTTTTAAAACAGTGAGTTTTGTCTGATTGTGAGTTAAATAAATGTTGAGATGAGCAGAACTTTGGTTTAATTAATTTCCATGTTTTGTACTTGGAAATTTTTCCAGATAGAGAGTCACCTTTCGACTGCAAAGGGTTAAAAGGACAGTGTGTCCCTGCTGGAAAATAAAAATTCAAAACTAGAATGGTTAAATACACCAGCAAATTCGAATGTAGTAGACGGACTAATGGACACAATTTACCATAAACACATATTTTCTGAATTTACCAAAGTTACACAAACACCAAATTTCCTTTAAACCGTTCCTGCTGCATTCCCTCTCGATTTATTACCTCGAGAAACGGTTAAAGAAGCCTTATCTCGGGTACACGCATTCCGGAACGTCAATTCCTTCTGCCGGGCGCGCAGAAAGCGCGCAGAAGGGCACCGGAAATGGGATCGATACGCCGTATTTCTCGCGTGCTGCACCATATTCCGATTATATTCCATTATATGGCGGCTCTATGAAGAGGCATGTTGCCGGTCCTTAACATACCAACTATTTCTCGGCAACGTTACGGCCATGCCACGGGGGCCATTGTTTCGCGGCATAATAGAGCGTCGTCCGTGCGCGTCCTGCACATAGCCTGCACGTAGCCTGCAGTCTCGGTAATGAGTCCATGCGAGAGTCCACGTCGCTCCCGACACCGACAACCTCGTACCTTCGCCGTGGGCCTCCTTGTGATCCTTATCGCGATGTGTCTGACATTTGACATGCGGCGTGTCGCGTTTCCGACTCGCCCCTCTAACCTGCACGGCCACGTTTCGTCGCCATTTTTACGCGGTGGTACCCTCCGTCTCGAAGACTTTGATACTTTTTCGACGATTGTTACGAGCAAAAGTGACGTTTCCAACGTACAAGTCCATTTTAGAATTTCGCATCGAATGCTTTCAAGATTTGACTGCAAAACTATTATATTATATCCATGTGGATAATCGTTTCGTATTGAAAACCTATAAAATGGCAAATTTACAAGAGTTGACCAAATATTGGTGCTATCGCCAACCTCATTGTAACCAATTTTGTGTCGTTTATGTTGTTAGACATGCTAGATCGAGCATGAATTTGGTAACAATTTGATGTAAACGTTTGTTTTGAGAATTTCGGAAATTTAACAATTATAAACATAGTGGGCCGGGTAAAAACAAATAACTAAGAAGAAAGAACGCGAATACGATGGGTTCTGTTTTATTGTGATACCTCAGTAATCCAACTTGATTCTAAACCATATTGTTATTTTAAGAATTCTCGCTGGATTAATTGTTTGCAAGGTATTAAATATTCAGAATAGAATTCTTTCCTCTCAGACGGATTCGATGCAAAACTTTAGTTAGATACCACTATTTTAATGCTCTACACAGATGGCCAGTCCACGTATAATAATAAAAAGGATCTCGAAAGGGGTTAATCCATCTATCTTTCACTTTTTTCAAACCAACTCCTCCTACAAAATTCGCTGCTTTTTCGAGACGAAGTGCTAATCACGTTCACGAAGGCAACACGCTTCGACGAAAGACGCGTGCTTCTACATCCGTTCCATCGTGTAAACAGAGATTATTTTTGTTCGAAGGTGGACAATCAATCTTTCGATAAATGGTGGTTCTCAGCTCATTTTTACGCGTGGGCCTAATGCACGGTTCAAGTCCCGCGGAAGCAAGAAGCTGACGCGACACGGTGATTAAAGCATGACGCCCGAACCAGTTTCACCGTCCTTTTTCCTTTGCGTTCAATAAAGTGTGATTTCCTGGGACTGTTCTGCGAACCGTCCGGGGCCCGATGATGTATCTTTCCTCGGCGCGACCTGCGCGGAATGCGCGCGCGGGCCCGGCGCATTTAGTAAGCGATTACACGCACTTCAGGCCCCGCGGTTAATTTATAGCGAGCTTGTTTTACTATTAAATGCTATTTGCGGGTTTCGTGGTACCGCAGGTTGCTCCGTTGTACGAAAAAAAAATCCCTCGAAATGATCTATCACTGTCATGTTCCGAGGTAAAGTTCACGCTCATTACGGATAATAGAAACGTACGGATACGAACGCACGTTCGCGCGGACGCGTTAAACGAACAAGATCGAGAGGTAAAATATAGCGTCAGGAAAGTCACAAGTTCAACCTTCAGAGATTTATCAAGCCTGCTGTGATTTGTACTGTTTGCACTTTTAAAGGGAGCTCGGACGAACAAGTGTAATTGTAACAGGACCAGTTCAACGGGAACCTTACTAGTGTTGTGTGTGAGAGTACAATGATTTCTTTTTTTCTTTAAAGAAAGTAAAATGCTGGGTTAGAGTTGTGTATGGTCCAATGAATGAATTCGAATTTCTATCGATTATTTTCAGAATATTTGTTAAATCACTGATAGCTGCTTTTAAACACTTGGTACAGGTATTTTTGGTTGTTTATTCGAAAATAATATTAGCGTCTATTATGTACAAAAATTGGATAAACCTTGTGATACGTATTTAAAAGATGAAATTGATTTCTATTTGTGTTTCATTTTTTCAGTCTACTTGTAACAAAATATGCAATGATCACAAAAAGTGTTTAATTATAATTGTGTTAAAATTAATTGAAGTGAAGTATGTTAAATGTTCAATTATTAAACAGTCGTTTATTTGTCTAAAACTTATTGGTATCCTAAAAATGTTATATAATACCTAGTCAAAGAAAGACTGGCTGAAAATATAGGAATGTTCAAGTAATTTTTACAGTCATTTTGAAAAATTCATATAATGACATAAAACTGATTAAACGACTGAGTCAAAATTTTAACCCTTCTCTAAATATACTATTTAATTATTTCTCTGATAAACGTTGTTCAATTGCTCTTGACTTTTACAATTAATTCATTCATTTTACAATTGACGATTATAAATACAATTATATAAAAAGTGTAACGAAAGAAGTTATTCCGTCAATCTTGTGAGACATCGAACTTCATGCGAACAGTTACCGAGCCTTTGCCAGGTTTAAAATATTTTGGAGACGAATAATGTTGAGCGCAGATGCGCATACCAAGCAAAATGTTTTGGTCAGAGCCGATACGTGCCATATAGCAGTTGACCGGTGGGTCGAGTCAGCCCGGCCAACAATATTGCATTATTATTTATTAATTCGGAGCATACAAGATGTGTATCTCTTACGATGCGGTGCTGCACTACCCAGGATCACGACTTTCTTATCTCCGCAGGCAGCCAGCGATTCTCAATCCGAACGAAAAGGTTTCCTCCTCTTGGTCACCTGTTTGCCCTTTCAGTGAACGAATCCGAGTTAATAACAAATTCGCCAAACCCATCCCAATATATATATATCCGTACAATTAAAAATTCTTCCTTCAATTTCGTTAATCGTAACTCTGTTTACAGAAAAGATATCAGTACCAAAGGTAAATTTTAAAAGTATCGTCAAACACTTCGAAATAAGTTTCCTATGTTACTTCTAGAAGTCACATATAATACTTAAAGATTCGATATTAATTCGATTTCGACCTAAACCAACGTACAGCCTTCAAACTCACCGAAAATTAGCCTCCAACAATCTTTCAAAACTCGTTACCAACTAATATTCCACAACGTGTGTATCTTACGATACCAAAGCAAATTTTCCTTTGTTACCATCTACTTCTGAATCTAAAACTTCGGAAACCAATTCGATCCCCTAAATTTTCCGCTGACACGAAACAACAGTCGCTCGAAGCTTTCAGTACAGAGTCCGCGAGCGATACTACACGCGTTACTCCATTTCCTATGGGTAGCAGCGTCCAGGAATAGAATCGGTACGAGAGCCGTGTTCCAGTGTAGCCGCGTAGCACCACCGAGGTACCACTGGATAACCATAAGTAGTGTGTCCACCTACGAGTACCTCGGGGCAGTGCAATCTAGTGGCATCGGTCTGACCTCTGAGTACCGGCGGCTACCGTTCTGTGATTACCATGATAATTCGTTGGCTCGCCCATACTCACTACCCGGCTGCCCCTTGGCAGGCCAAAGATAATATGCAATACCGTCCGATAGAGCAGATTCCGTATTCTTAACGACGACCCACGAGCATATCCGGACCCATTGTTCCCCGGTCTCGACCTCGCCGAAAGCGCGTGTATATCGCGTATATCGCCGGCGAAAAAGAGCCGACATGCTCCGCGAGGGGCCGCTTTTCAAGTTGGGCCCCTCGCCATGCTGCTTTTCAGCAGATTACCTTGCTACTTGATACCATTCCGAGACAATTCCATGCCATCCATATGCGGCGTGGTGTGGTACTATAATGATATTAAAATTAACACTTCACCGACCGGGAGTCGACCACACCTAACCGAACACTCTCCATCGCGTATTAAGAATTTATTAAAAATTGTACTTTGGAAAAGTGAAAAATGCATTTGACGAACTGTGAACAACACTAGTTCAAGATTAAGTAATAACAAAAGTAAATAGGAACAATGGCAGAGGAAAGAGTGGAAGACCTCCCCATTCGGCTGGTTAAGTGTTAACATTTAGCTAACCACACGGTGCCACACCTAACCGAACACTCTCCATCGCGTATTAAGAATTTATTAAAAATTGTACTTTGGAAAAGTGAAAAATGCATTTGACGAACTGTGAACAACACTAGTTCAAGATTAAGTAATAACAAAAGTAAATAGGAACAATGGCAGAGGAAAGAGTGGAAGACCTCCCCATTCGGCTGGTTAAGTGTTAACATTTAGCTAACCACACGGTGACACACTTAACCGAACACTCTCCATCGCGTATTAAGAATTTATTAAAAATTGTACTTCGGAAAAACGGAAAATGCATTTGACGAACTGTGAACAACACTAGTTCAAGACTATCTAATAACAAAAGTAAATAAAATCGAACGCAGCGCTCTTATTGTGGAAAAAATGAGAGATCTTCCCATTCGGTTGGCTATGTGTTGAGATAAAAAAGGAAGAATCGAACACATCATGCACGTTATATTTATTTCTGTTCTTTGTTTTATACAATCGATTGTCTCCTCGTTACAATCCCTGACTGGACTCTGCCGCTTTTATTATAATTTTCTTCGTTGACAGCGATCCAGAAAAGGCATGGCATTCTATGAGTCGGTCCGCCTCGCAGATATTTTGAGCAATTATTTGCTAACACATGCGTTTCGCGGACTAAGACTGCATCCTAACTGACGTCATGCAACGACAAATCTGATCAATCGACCGACAAGATGAAAAAAGAAACAAAGGTGTTTCTATAGTTGCATTTAGATTGGCGACAAATGTCTTGCGACATTGTGTTTGTCGCACGGCATGTTAGTTTGTCGCACGACATGTTAGTTTGTCGCACGGCATGCGCGGTGGCTATCGAGAAACGAATAATTTCGCGGAGTTATTGATTTCCAAAGCGTTTAACGACCAATTTTACGAGATAAATGGATGGAAAACGGTAGAAGTTGTGGATTGATGGATAAAGAACGGGGAAACAACCAGTCGTACATGGATACCGTCGCATTCTCATACAACCGATCGACATTATTCAGTTGAACAAACGAACGATTTTGTGATTGTACGACAATAATTAGGACACAACCTAAGGCCTGATGCAGATGAGCGACATTTTATTGCACGATTCTTTTTCTTTATTACTTTTTATTCAAGAAACATGGAAAAATGTTTTTCTTATCTTTAAAATACCTAACAGCCAAGCATGCAATTTCTCTCAAAGAGAAACATTAAAATCATTATTTAACCAATTTTTCAAGAAGAATATCTTCTTTCCTCATTGTTCCCACGTGTATGCCTCCGCGCAAAAGCGCAAATTTACACCTTCATGACTATCACTCGAACCGGCATACATCGCGGGGCAAACTAATTTATCCAGCTGGCCGGGGCAAGCGTTTCTTCCCACATCGAATAATAGCTCAGGGCAAAAATGTTGACGCCAATCTCCTCTCACACAGTCTTTATTAAGTAACAATCCGCCAAACTGCCGTATTCCCGATACGAGCGCCCCGATCCACCCAATTACGACACCGACGTTTCCAACATAAATAAAAGATCGCATCGGCTGTCTCCTTTATCAGGCGAATCCTCTGGTTTCGCGATAAATCCTCAACTGCATCGTTCCGAACGCCATACCAGCCGTAAAGGCTTGCGCTCTTCGAACCACCATGACGCACGATACTTTCCCACCATTTCTCTTCCCTCGTTCACTGTACTCTTGCCTCTTCGTTTTGCACTTCAAAAAGCCAATTCGTGAAGTTTCATAAAACAACGTTGATGCAAATCTTGGCGAAAAAGCGGAACCAGGAAATCAAATAAATCTGATCGGTCGAACATACCTTCTCATCGGTGTTTTTGAGAATTTACAAGTTTTATCTTAGAGATTTAGGGTGTAATTTTTGCCTATGCATATTTGAACTTATTTTCTCTTTTTAAATTAAAGTAAAATTAATACGCAATTTGTTTTCGTTTGTGCACAGAGACTTCTTTTATTAACTACCAAACCAAATATTATTTGTTCTTACAACAAAACTGACTACTCGACTCGAAAAAGAACAAATATGCCATTACTGAAAAGGCTAGTAGTAATAGATACATCAACACGTCGATTACTAACAATTAATGAAGGTGTTTAGATTAAATGCTTATACTACTCAGATTAAAGTACAGTGAAACTTTCCATATATAAACTAATAAATAAATAAAAGCGTTTAGTTAAAAAAATTCTCGAACAATAGAACAATTACTTTCTCTTGCACGAAACTTTATCTAAATAGAAATTAAGAAGGTTAATAGTTTATTTAAATACGTGCATATTGTATACCTTTCTCATGTTCTGATAATCGAATATCTAGGTACAATATTTAGATAATGGGTGATTCTATCATAGTCGAAACTAAAAGCTAGATTACTCCAATCAGAATTAAAAGTATCTGGTATGAAAGGTCCACTTATTAACGATCAGGTCGTATTTGCTCCTTATCTGAACATCGTTCGACCATTAATGCGTTAATATTTATATAATATATAACCAGGGACTGAGTATGTATTCGAAAAGAAAGGTGCAAGTCAATTTGAAGTCAAATACAAAATGTGACAATAAAATGCCTAAAATATTCTTTGATATGTCTCAATAGTCTTGCACGGGTAAGACATGTTCAAATACAAATCCATGTTATGAACATGCCCCTACAAGAGGTACGTTCTGGGCCAGAAAACAGACAAAATATCGGAAACTACTAAATGTAACCAGGCCACGAATGATGTATAAACTGTTACATATAAAACTATGGTGACCAATTCGAGTTTGGGCCATGACCGGGACACGGAACGGATACGGTACGGTCGTGTATAAATGGACCTAAATTCGGCAGAGTAGAGGCAAACGGGCGAGGGTGAGGTCTACCTGACGGTAGCCCGACAAGCATCACGATAATAGACGATACATATGTATGCGAGGGAATGCAGGATTCATAAGCGAGCAGGCGAGCCGCTGCTACTCGGGACCCATGTCAGGCCCCCGTTCGCCGCGCTCGTCCTTATGCAGAGCAGGGACGATTTCCTCGTGTCTGAATGGCTTGAATAATATACGTTTGAAGTTAATGGTCTCCATTCAAGGCGCCTGCCATGCCTCTCTATATACCTATATACGCGGCACGCTACCCGGCGACGCGCCGGTCCCACGTCCTATACGGGTCTCATGTGTCACTCAGGATCGCCGCGTATGTAACTTAAACTGGGCCCCCGTGCGTCGCGGGACCACGGTATGCACCCGGGAATCGCGCCGCCGCGTTTTAATCCTTCGTGCTGCAGCGTTTTCACCGCTGAAAACGCTATAGTACCATGCACAACTAGGAAACAGACATTGAGAAGTGCTTCAAGGGCAAAATGGGCCCTTTAATCGATCCATCTGACGTTCTTTAATTTATCAATACCTCCTTTTTGACCAGTACGCTCTGCACTTGTAACTACATTGAAGAAAATGAGTCTACGGTGAATATTGTCAGATCTATCGTTTCGCTAATAAAATCTTAATAATCGCAAATAATTCTGTGCAGATCAGAAAAGTCAGAACGTGAAGTGCTTCAGTGAAAATATGAGTATTCTATTCGATTCACCTGGTCTTTTCTAATCTGTCAACATTGTATTTTCAGTTACACGTGTGGTTTATTTTTGTAAAGGTGTCAGAGAAAATAGGCCTACAACGAATACAACTAATCAGACATGCATCTGAGATGCATGAGATCATGCAGAACTGCATTGTAGGGAGTTAGACATGTGTGGTATTTCAAATTATGAGCACTCTGTTAGATCTGCCCACCTTTTCCCAATTCACCGATATCATCTTTTCGGTCAACGATGAAAGTAGTTTATCAGAGAAGGTAGATTATAATCAATCTGTTACAGCATTCCTTTCAGATGCCAAGTTCCCAGCTCTGCAAAGTATATGTATTCCAATGACTGTGGTACGCGCATGTTCTCCGCGATCGTCGCGGGAACCAACTTCTTCTTTCGCTCGAATGGACCCTGCTTTTTCCCGGCTTTACGTGATCTTGCCTCCGAATGGCAAACGAAGAAGCGATATTTTTGCCGGCGTCTTTCGTAATGGAGAGGTTTCAGGTTTTATCGGAGATCGTCGGGACGTGTTTGGTGGTATACATTGGCATTTATTAGCTCCTTCTTTCGGCCGGCCTCTCTCGCTCTTGCGTTCGCTCGTACGGTGTCTGTTATTCAATGACTCGAAAAACGTGTTCAATGGCCGCAGTAAAACCCAAACGAAGTTCTGTCGTTCGGCGTACAACTTGCAGAATTATATTGCTTGAGCAGAGAACCGAAAACGTTCCTTTGGTTGCTCTAATCTTTTTGTTAAAGAATAATTGACCTTGTCAAAGTTTGAAATGTACGAATGCTGTAAAATTTTTCTTAAAACACACTTCGGTTATCGAAGTACTAGTAACATTTACGTACTAGTATACATTAAGTGTCAATTAAGTATTTTGTCACCCTTATGATTGAATCTTCGATTCCAAAGCAGAAAAACAAAAAGAAGTGTTAAAAGTTAACCACTAGGAGCAATTAAATCGTCTTATTTAATCGTTACTATAAAACAATTCCACGATGATAGTTCTACTGTCACGCTTACACCACAAGAACATAATAACACAATGCCTCCTTCCTCCGTTTCCAATGATACCGAACAACTCAAATATAGATCCCAAAGCACCGTAAAACGCAGAAAAATGTAGTCAGTTCCGAGAACATTCCACGCATCTCTCCTTAAAGCACGTCGAAAGCAAAGCAAAGCTACTTCCTTGCCAAACTCGTTTCCCTGAGTCCCTTCGTTCGATAAAAACGATAAGCAGGATAACTACAACTTACGCAAATGAACAGACTCGAGCCGTTAATAAAATTCCTTTTTCGCCCTCGTGTAGTCGCATCGAACTACACGTCGAGGCTAGCGAGCCTGGGACGTTCTTGCGCCGGGTCCGCGTCACAAATAGACCCGTAACTCTGCTCTCCGTTCCCGGTGTGTCCCTCTTTATCCATCAATTTCCCCGTAAGGCCGTAAAAGCGGGGCTGGCTCGTTTCGCGCGGCCGTTCCGCGCGCGCGGTCCGGAAAACCTTAAGGAGAACGCGCGCGCGTTTGCATAATCGTGCGGGCCCGACGGCCGAGCGGAGCGGCACTCCGCCGCTCTTTATCCGGCGATTTATCCCGAGCGGGCCCCGTGTAATGCCCTGTGTCGCCGCGAGAGTGTCGCCACGGACGACTCCGACAGTAACTTACTTTACGCCGCTTGGGACGCTTTCGCGCGCCGCGGCGCGGCTCTGCTTGGCGCTTTCGCGTGTGTCTAGCCGGAGGAGAGGCCGACTTAGGTGCCTACCGCCAACTTTTACGTCCAACTCGGCCAGACTTCTCTCGCGACCTCGCGATCTCGACCGTGAGAAAGGGCACGGCTGTTCTCGCAGAGACACACCGCGACCTGCTCCGCGCTGTTATAATTGTATCCGCGAGCCGACAGCATTTTCACTTCGCCATGGAAACGGCTGTGTCACGTAGGTACTCTTGCTGCGCGCAGAAACGAGAAGATGGCTAGCGGAACGACGAGGAGGCGAGAAGGTTACTACTCGTCGTTGAACATTGCTATCGGGTTGAGTCACGAGTAATTGCCGGGGCAGCGAGTGGGTCATAAACTTTTCTGGGAATTTCTTTTCCCAAGTCACCTGTAAATTCCTAGTGGCCTGCTTTGTGCTCGAAGTCAGCAGTCGTCAGTCAGTGTAGATTGAACATGGGTGGAATTTTTTGCATAATTGAAACGGAAAATTGCAGACAGTATGTTTATCGCGTAACGCTATAGAAGGTCCAGAATGATGGTAATTTAATAGTGACCAAGTACTTGCAGTGACTCTGGTGAAATACATATGCGATGTTATTGGCGAAGGAGTAGTGTAAGAATGCAGTGAGAAATTAACTTGCCATGTTCTGGAGAACTAAAACATTCGTTTTTAGCAAAAACGATAGGCTTCTAGTGTCTAGGATCGTTAAATTCCCATATAAATGGGAAACAGTTACGTTTAATGGCAGGAAATACTCTTTATATTAAAGAAGTATTGCAGTAGATATAAAAAAAGTGGCAACTAGTTACAGGTTGACTCAATATATTATCCACCTTGCGAATTCAACCAATAATAAAAATACATGACATGCTTATTCGAAAGTATCTATAAATTATTTTAATTATTTAATATTTTTTCATTCCCAATATTATATTTTTTTAAACCTTCACTTATACAAGGAAAGAAGCAAAGTACCTATTTTAAAACGTTTACAATTAAGTAATGAGCTCTACACCAACTGTACACCTAACTCTCTTTTTGTAGGGTGAAAACATAGCCAGTAAAACAAGATTGTATTAAAAAAGGCATGCAAATGTTGATGGGCAGAAATGTATAAAACCCGTTTTAAAAAACACAATTATACAAAAAGTAATATTTGGAGCACAGAAATGCATTCGCTAAAACATCTTATTTAATTATTACAGGTTAAAAAAGATCCAGTAACTGTGAATGAATCATTTTAAAAGAAATCGTGCAACTATGAATAAATCGTGTTAATAGCAACCGTGTAAGAGGAGGGCCGGTGGTACTTAATATTTATTCATGATTTCTCCGGAAAGGAATTCCGCACGCGAAAGCAAAAGAATAAAACAGGCATCCCCTTAAGCACATAATCCTCTGCGACATGACGTTAAAACGGTACCGCGTACCCGCATCTGTCGCGATGGTAAGTCGCGCGAGCACGCAAAAATCCTACGGAATAAATCCGATACGCGCAACAACGTTGCATTAATCGAATTACGATGCCACGAAGAAACGTAACAATTCATTTCGCGACGTCTGGTACCCCGGCGCGGCGTACAAGAAACAGGAGCCGGAATGGCTAACGGAAGTACGGGAGCGCGCGCGTTCCTCAAATTCTGAGGATTCATTCGTCGCATCGCCTCGCGGGGCACAGTAATTGATCCTCGCCCGCTGTCCCGCGGAGACATAAATGCGACCTCCGCGAGCCGACAAACGGATATTGATTTAATAACACGCGTCATTAGTCAACGAGCAAACAGAATATGAGCGTCTGTCATCGGAACCCCTGCGTCGAATCGCAGTAAAAACTAATGGCGGCCGGGGCCGTTCGCGAGGTACCCCGTCCGGTTACCTGAGTGCCGTGTATTAAATCGAGTAACGAGCAACCGGACAGCGAAATTGCTCCTTCCCCGAGTAACGATACGAAATTGCCTTAGTAAAATGGACCGATGACTCCGGGGCAGAGAGTAATCGGGTGGAGGAAAAAAGGGAGGACGAGAAGGGTTAGCGGAGAGAGGATGGGTGGACGTAAAAGAAGGTTTCATTGAAGAAAACCCGGCAATTGTGCGAACCAGAGCAACGGTCCCTCCAACGAGGACTGACGGATGCCCGTGGTGGCCGTTCGAGACGCGTTAAATCACCTGAGACATCTCGTGCTTCATCTGCCTTCGCGGATGGCTTGCTATGCACCATCCTTCTTAACCACCAGAGAAAGCTTTTCTAATTACGCGCTGTTCACGTTACCGTGGATCACCGGGTACATAGGTGGCCTGAAGACGATCAGTTTTTAGCTGGGGTGGGCCAGCTCGAAGAAGAAACTGAATTGCGCTTCGTTAAACCGCCTCTGCTTACCAATTTCGATCAGGTCGAACGTTTTCCCAATGTGTTCTCCCCTACTTTTCTTATCGGGCCCATTACATTGAAACATTATGTCGCCGCGTACCTCGAGCTCTGACCGAGTGCTACCGGAGAGGAACCGGGCCCGGCAAAAACCGACCCGACCGGGCCGATGCTGAATCATTTCGTCACTAACGGAGCCACCTATCAAAAAGTTGCTTTCGACAACGCTCGACCGAAATGGCAACGGTAGAAGGCACCGGAGAGACCTGCCACAGTAATGTTTATATCGAGGCAAGAGTGGAGTTTCTGATGGTTGCAACTCGCGTTTCTTGTTCGACTGTTTATGACGGTTGCTTCTTTGAAACGATTTCGGGACATCGGTACGTGCAGATTTGGTGGAACTTTACTGGTTGATGTAATTCAGGTGATTCGATGATAGAATGAGTGTAACAAGAAATACGTTTTGTGGAAGTGGAAACTTAAAAGGTTTGATAGAAGGACCTTTTCATTAAATTCTTATTCAGTGGCAATAGAAAGGAAAATAATGTGGAAAAGTTTTATTCTTTAAGTTCGTGATACTTAATTCTTAAGAAATAGAGATATTTATTACTACAGGGATTATTCTGTAGTAATATGTAAATTTATAGCAATAAAGCTTGTTTTCATACTTCCATGATCAATAATAACACACTAGTGTATTAGCACTAGTGCTAATAATAATTTGTGAAAATTCCTTAATTTTCCCTTCATATTGAACGTGTATTCTAAATATGATAATTACGAATAAAAAATCCTTAGCACAAAATTTTGATAACGTTTTCTATTCTGTCTCATATTTCTAAACAATTATGTACTATTTAACATAAAACTTTACTTTACATTTTAAGTTAACGATACAAGAAAGTAATGGCGTATCTTCCACCCGTAGCTTAACACATCTTTATGCAAAGTATCGTCATAAACGTTTCATTAAAATGCTCCTTTCCCATATAAATATGATACAATCCCCTTTTCTATTGCATGCTGTACCAACAACACATTGTAAAACGTATAATTGAAATTCTGACACAGAAGCCCGCCTCAAAATATAAATCATCAGTAGGAAGCGAGTACCGCTGGAACCAATTCACTGCCCTCCGTTCTCACCGGCGAATGAAATCGAAAGGGTTGACGTCTGATCGTGGCTGAAACGAACAACTTCGCACCCGATAAATAGACCAACGGTCCCCCACGAAGAATCTTCTCCCAATATTTTCCCAAAGCAAAATAAAAAAGGGGGTTAAGAGGATCGTGTATGACACCTGGACGAAGAACGCCCGATCCGGTCGGTCCAGTTTCAAAGCGTACAAAGATAACAACACACAGGGCGTCGCATTGAACACGAACGAGCGAGCGAGAGAGCGCGAGCGTGTGCACGCTCTCGCTCGTACACAACATAGATTTCCGAGCGTGGAACAAAAATAAAGACACCTTCGTCGATTCTCGATTCGCCTGCCACCCCTGCCATCGTATCCGGTAGCATGGCAACGGGAGAAACGGGAGGCAGGGAGTCAAAGGAGTCCGCCATGATAACACGCCGTGACTCACCCAAACCCAAGGGAGGGATACGAACGAGAATGTGAACGGGGGGGAAAAAAACGCATGAAAACGGGGTGAGGAAAGAGGACGAAACGGAGAAGGAAGGAGAAGGCACGAGATGACGTCGTCGAAAGAGAAACCACCCTTGCCCGTATTCGCACGGAATCCATGCGAAATTTCGCGACCCCACTCCGAGACAGAATAAACTCGACGAAGGGTGGCTTTTCTGCCCGCCTCCCTTCGAGCCTCGACCCTTCCACGGAAGCCAGGGGTAGCGAAAGACGATGCTGACTGGCCATCGAGCCAGGGATCCTGAGCACCGACCCACTCCCGGATAGGTGGAAACTGGCCGGGGGACTCGGGAAAGGGTGTGGTCGAAGGTAGCGAAATTTATGCTAATCACCGTGGCCTTTAAAGCCCTCGAAAAGCGCTCGGGTTAAAAAGAAAAGAAGGGTTCCCGTGCGTAGCCTCTCCTCTGCCCAGCTCCATCGATTTTTCTCCCTTCTATGAACATCGCCCGCCGCGCGTATCGGCCTGTGATGTGTGTGCGTGTCCCCCCTGTCCGCCGGTGTGTGGGTCGGGGAACGAAAGAGAAGAGGAGAGACGCGACCCCGCGCGCGTACACACGCGCCAATACAGCCCCATCCCGGGACCAACACCGGCAAACGATCCCGCGCGTTCGTACACACGGACGCACACGACGGGCGCGCGGTGCGTGAAAGCGAGAGGGATGTGCGTGCGGGGCAAAAATATTGCGTGCGTGGCCCGGCAGTGTCGGACCGGCGAAAAACTCGGCCGGGCAAGCGACGAAAAACGCGGACGCGCGCGACCCACCGTTTTCCGTGGCCGATCCCCGGGTTTTCGCCCAGAAACTGGTCCCTCGCCGCCAGTCTCGCGGTCCCGTTTTCGGTCTCCTAGTGCCGCGGCTCTCCGGGCTCTACTTTTTCGTGTGTTGGTGCATTTTCGACGGAGAACGACGAGAAAGAAAGCTCTCGACGTTTCGTCGCCTTCGTCGAACAGAGACGGACATGGTTCTGTTGGATACCTACACACGCTGCGCATTCGCACCTGCGTCTTCGCCGCGGCCAACGCGAACGCATGTGTCGATACGCCGGATGCACGTGCTGCACTGACGCCGATGAGGAGTGAGTAACTACGCAAGGGCCACCGGTACGGTGTTAACCAGCGACAATTTTTGCGGACGCTTCGTGTGGTCGGGGACTGCCCGCTTCGCGTACGACGAGACACTGCTGCATGCGTCCACGGAGTTCATCGGACGTGATATTTCTGGAAATCTCGCTCGGTTCTTTTGGAGAAAAACTGTTTTGCGCGCGGTCTGTCGTGGATCTCGTTTCGTGGATAAGGTCGTCGAAGGGATTCCCGGTGATTGGCAGTGCGATTGAATGGGGGCTGATTGGAAACGAGCTCCGAGGTATTTCCAGAAATATCCGGCGCGTGTGTCGTTGCTTTGATCGGTTCGCCTTGATTAACGCGTCTGTCTCTCTCTCTCTCTCTTTCTCTCTGTCTTCCTCTGTTTCATTTTTTTTTGCTGTGTTTTTCATGCACGTGTATCCGTGAATCGAACGAGCCACGAGCCTTTTTTTCATTAGCTTTCGTTATCGAAACGTTATTTCCTGGCAATATTCGCGCTACCTTTGACATGTCATCGGAAATCGTTACTGTGTAGGGTGTTCGCGTTTGATTATTTTCTGTTCGTTGCTTTGGAATGTGAACTAATTAATGCGCAAGCTTTGTAGAAATCTGTGTGTTTTTTTGTTAATTAATTAATTAATTTCACATAGATACATGCATTTTGTCACTTTCAGTTTTACAATACAAGTAATTTATGCGAGTGTCGAAACGTGTGCATTTACAACGTATAAATCGTTTATTAATCGTAAAAATGAAGAACGCACATCGAACGTGGTCTGCCGGGTACCATAGTCTCATTGATCATCGGAACCGTTCGCTTATTCAAAATGGCGTACACCCCCACTATGTGTCGTGTGAGTGACGTTCTACTGTGCACAGTAACACACTTCAAAGGGCAATTTCAATCGCCATCAATTTATCAAAGGAGCCCCTATGCGTTCGAACGAGAAACTAGTATTTTCACTATACGTAAATATCACTGATTGCAACTATATCAAAAGAACCAACTGCATTTACTCAAGTACTACAACTGTCGTGCATTTGTGTTTCATTATGTGGTGACGAAATAAGAAAACTGATTAACGTTGTTCAGTCCTCAAACTAACAGCTACACTATACACTGACAAATTTATAGCACAAGTAGTAATTAATTTAGACAAATTCATTGAATTTCATGCAAAATAGTTCCTTTACAATTTGTTAAAATGAAAAGTAGTTATTTGAGATTAACTTGAAGCTTTTATAAAACATTTAAAACGAAAACTTCACGATTTGTTAATATTATTTTCGTGCTTATTTTTATTGTTAACATGATAACATCCTATTTATTAATTAGTATAAAACATAAATTTCATTCATTGTATTATTTTTTATATTTATAAAATTATATTTATAATTTTTAATTTTTGTACGTTACTGTATATTAGACTATCATAAACAATGACTTTATACTAATGTATACGTGTACGTTGTACTACGGAAGGGATTGAAGAATCACATAGAAATACTATACACGCAACTCCATTTTTCGGAAAATTCGAAATAAAAATATCTTTCTGCAAAACTAGTTTCTATAAAATTAGTATTTTATTGAATATTGTATTCGATACTTATTTTTACGATTTTTCATTACCTATTCAGTAATTTCAAGATTGCATTCTCATCGACAAAGAATTTCTCACAATAATCATTGCAAGCTTAGTTTTTCTAAAAACCAGAACAAGCGACAGTCAAATGATCCAACGTCATATCTTAATCAATACCCAAAAAATTCTCTGACTCCTCATCGATACACGAAATCCATTGTTACCTTATTAACAAACAACACTAACACATTCCAAATCCTTCTATTTAATTGCTACATCTAATCAGCATAATTGGAAACAGTGATCATATGAATTAGGTGTTCCGTTATTTATTACACATTCATGATAATCCACTAACTGTTCAACGAAAGTTAACATTATTAATACCTGTCGGGGATACGAATTTTCCCAAGAACTTAACGTTATAGTTTGCAGATCGTAACACAGTGTTATGCTTAAAAGAAACGAAAAAAAAGGAACGTGTTCGGTACAACAATACAAGCTGTAGAACGAACGAGGTTCGAGGACGAGGACGAGGACGAGGAGGGTGAAAACGAAGGCGAAGAGGGCGAAGGATGCACGCGTGCTATGCGCCTACGCGTGCACGCGTGCAAATAGTCGCACGCATAATGCACGGCCGCCTGTGTGGGCCAGCCGACCCGGCATGCCTCGCATTTACAATTCAATTTACATATCGCCAGCAAGATGGTGACCGCGAATAAATCCTCCTCGACGCGGCGAAAGGTACCGACGACGCGTTTTCCGACGCCCAACCTCGGAATGGTGTCGTGGCGGCCCTTCCGGCTTTTCTAAAATGGCAGACGTTTCGAAAGCGGTGTCAATTTTCTAGGAAGCGACCGCTCGATAGAAAGTGACTATACTGGGATATTTACCTCGTCACCCATCACTTATTTTATTCCTGTTTCATTTTTATTCCTCACTTTTTTCGTCAATGACTGTGCACACTGTAGAAATTTATAACCTTACTCCTTCCGATCCTTTTTTCCTCGTTTTTTTTTGAAGTTACTAATAGTAGGGAATTTACAGTAGTGGATAAAGGTTTAAGACGGGAGGACAATGTAAAACATAGTTTAATGGTATGCAAATATTATCCATATACTTATTTTTATCAACCTTCATTTGCTTTATTCCTGTTTTTCTTTTATTCTTTATTTTTTTCGACAACGACTATACACACTGTAGGAATTTATATCGTTACTCGTTCCGGTCCTTCTTTTCCTCGTTTTTTTTTTAAGTAACTAATAGTAGGGAATTTACAGTAGTGGATAAAGGTTTAAGACGAGAGGACAAGGTAAAATATAGTTTTATAGTTTGCAAATAATGTCTATATATTTATTTTTATTATTATTATGGTAGAACACCATTTATTGAATAGTATAGAATACAAATTTTGTTTATCGTGCTATTTCTGTTAAATTAATTTATTTATTTTTGTTGAATCTTTTTTCTTAAACTTTTGTCCGCTACTGTATATCGTTGGTATTTGTCATGCTTCCTTATCTTTTATTTATTTATCCGTTTCTTTCTACGAAAGTAACTATACTGCGGCATTTATACCACTGTTGTTTGAATCTTTCTTCTTCGATATTTTTTCACTATTTTTTTTTAAGAATGGGAAAAACTACTGAGCGTTTAGTAACGTTAGTCTTATAAGTATTATTAACAAAATATTTCAAAACAATTATTTATTAGTTGTTACATTGTCAAAATTAATATGTGATTCTTGAATAGTGAGATAAAGTTTGCCCTCTTCACGAATGATTTAATTTTTTTCGCACATAATAAGGAAACAGCTAGTTCCTATTTAAAAGCTTTCATTTCTCTTAAAAAAATATATTCAATCGAATATTTCTGTAATTCTTAGTATACTTTATTTAGTTCCTTCTTCAACTTCTGATGAAAAATTAATCTGTCTAATTGCATATCAATTCTCCTTAATATGACACAAAGAAAGATTTCCAATTTAAGAATCTCCGAACAAATAATTAATTAATCAGTCACAAAACAATAAAAAATTGAACATACGTGTATAATATAAGCTTTCCGCACCCTCGTTATTACCATTTTGCCACGAGCTATCAAGTTTAACCTGGAGTAAAATGTCATTTGTCCAGCGTTGACTACCTTGCATGTTCCATTTTAGCGGGCGTTTAGAGGCAAAAAGAAATGTAAGTTAGTCGTGTAACTCAGAACGATTAATTGATCGACTCACAAAAAGCCAAGTGAAAGGTGCATAATATCGATGCAAGGTGCATAATCATTTACACGAAACCACGGAAAGTGTCTTAAAATGCAAACGACGTTAACTCAAGTTATGGTTACAGTTTTAAAATGAGGCTCATTTCCTTTCCACGGCTGTGATTTATAATTTTCTAATTATCGTTCCCTGTTCCTCAACGATCGCAGTAAATTGTGCCTCCCCGTTATCATGACCATACTTTTTACATTACTATAGTTTCATTTTTAACATGCAACTCCGTAAACCGGATAAGCTATGAAATATTTCATTCATAGTGAAAACATAGAAGTTGTATTCTTTGGTATCACTTCCAGTTACTGTAAATTACAAAAATTCTGAAATAAAGAGTATAGTGGTTCGACTGCTTTGCATTTATTTCGATTTGTTAATGATTGTACTCTGGTGTTGTGCAATGATAGTACCATACGATTATCTTGTTGATAAAAAGAACTGAAAAATCGAAATAGATTTCCCACGAAACTTTTCAACAGGATCTTCTAACATAAGCAACGATATTAGTGACCTAAACTATAATTATATCGATGGAGGCAGCCATTATATTTCCAAAAAATTCTCGTTAAAAATCTGTTAATTTCTCTCGCAGTATCCGTGCAAACTTAACGAAAACCTAGACTGCTTTATAAAATTCTTATGTTTTGAATACACTTAAAGATAAAGAAGCTTAAAATAGATTATTTCACTAAACTTAAAAGACTGTATTGCTAATAAGTAATTTTATAAGAAACTAATTCTTAAGTACACAGTACTTAAACTTAACAATCGCTGAGAAACAAGTAAAGCGCAAGTTTGTCACAGTTACAGATTTACGTTAAAAGATTCAAGTTTCTAACTAAAAGCACTCTCTGATGATTTAAGTGCTTCATAAAGTAGCGATCAAAGAATTCTATGAATTTCAATTACGAAATACCAATAAATTCCTTATTGAATAACTTCTCTTATTTCATTTTTACTAAAACTTTTAATACTAACTTAGTAATCCAATATATTTCAGCAATGGACGGTTAGAGTACACCTTTACCTGATTTTTGAAATTTCTACAGAACAATACCTATTGTCTCTCACAAAGAAATCTATTCGAACAGTATCTTACAAAATTCTTACAAAATTCTTAAGTAATTACTTCGACAAGGATGATCGAAGAAATAATATGACGAGCATAAACTACCCTTGATCCTTAAAATTACTAGGGTTAATTACGCTATTAGAAAACTAATCGATCCAAGGGGAAATCGATTCTTCCGCGACGATACGACCGGTAAGGATCCATTCGGACGATCCCAAACGAACGATCGCGGTCTCACCTTTCGTCTGGCGAGTGTATTACCCCGTTGTGCGATCGGTAGGATCGTAGAAACGTTTCACGGATCCGTTTTCTCACGCAGATAAAATCTGACGGCGCGATGCTCTCCCGGCGTAGATCGAGGATGGGCCGTGCTGGCGAACGCGCACGTACGCCGTGTCGCAATTATTGGCTGAAATAAGTTAATTAATAATTGATTCGTGGCCGTGCCCCCGGCTCCAATGATCGAAAGTTAATAATAGGCTGCCTAGACGAAAGGAGGTAGCAACGGAACCCGCCGCGTGGAATTTTAATCGTGCCGATCGTTGCGCGGAGGAAACCGCGCAACGATCGCCCGGATCGGCTTCCATTAAGTTCGTTACTCGACTGCGAATGCGGAAAAGAAGGATGTTCCTCTTCAAGGGGAACAGAAATCGACGAAAACGCGAGAACTCGACGGGTTCACGCAATAATTGAAAACACTTCTCGATTTTTCATCGCTGTATCGCGAGTAATCGATCGTTAGGTTGCGTTTAGTATTTCGACCACGGTTAGGCGACGAACAGTGGAGTATTTACCACGAAAAGCCGGACAAACTTTCCATATTCACTCAATCTTCAAACGAACTTAACTTCGTTAAAATTTATCCAAATTATAAAAATAAAACAAATACGATTTTAAAGTTAAAGATTTCTAGTTTTTGATGGCATGAATTATTCTCTTCTTTTCATCTTTTTTTTTTAATCTTAATTGTGAACAATATTTTTATGTCTTTCATTTTCACATTTTTGTAAATTAACTTTAACTTTTACCCTTTGCATTCGAGGCCTATTTCGCTCGAGCGAACCAGTAACTCGAGACGATTTCGGCTGTATTAGGGAAGCATTTCATAGGTATTTTAAAATAATTAAAATAGTACGATTTAGATCGATTAGAAATTTCTAAATCGACTTTTGTCCGGCTTTCCGGGACAAATATCCGACTGTGCGACGTTTAATCTCTTGATTGGCCAATTATACCGGGCTATTTGCAACATTCAAACGACGACAGTAACGTGCACACCGTCGTGAAATAATAATGGCGTCGTATACACGGAATTACTACGCGTACATTCGAGGAATGAAGTAGAATACATGACCCCCGACTACCATTATGTATTAATATCTAAATATATGAAACTACTTGGAAACGTAAATTATTCGCGTAGAGTAATTCTTTATATCGCGAATACTCTAGCTTGTAAGATAAGAAATTGCACGGCGTAACGTATTAATTTTCCTAAGACTTTACGAAACCTTCCTCCTCGTATCGATGTTCCCTATCTAAACGAAAACTTTCTACCAATTTCATGTTTTGAGTACGTTCTATTGGCCGCATTGTCGATCTCTTTGGGATTATTAAGTGTAAATTTCCTTAAGTAGACTTTTCCTTAGCTACGTGAATTAAAAGGTTATAGTATTTGAAGAAATTAAAGAAATGATTCAGTTTGGCTTCTAAGACGCTTAAATAGGTGACACTTTTATCTATTCGTGTAGGAACGATTCCAAAAAATAATTTTAAGTATATTAAATGAAAATAACGATATTCATTTTTGTAGATCAATGAATACATTATATTTGAAACGAAGATTGGTTGTCTCTCAAAATTTACTTGATGCTCATAACTGTTAATAACTTCTTTTCTTTCATCAATTCATAAAACGATTCTATTTCAATAACTATAAAAATGTAACATAAACGAAAAATGTTTATATTTCGAAAAGAAGGATTGCTAAACTTCCAATTTTAATCTTTAACCAGTAAGGTGGAGTCTGATGAACCCTATAATAAATATGTGTACATTTATTCCACATATACAGTAGAACCTCCCTTATCGGTACTCCCATCATCCAGATATCATAACCAGAAATTCTATTATCTGAACCTAATCTGATGTAATAATAGCTTTTTACGTTTAAAATTACTGAAATTCAACTATGTAAAAACATAGGATACACAAGTATTTAAACCAACTGTTACCCTTCTCAATACATATTTAAATGAATGAAGTTTAACATAAGAAAACGTGATCGTTCTATTATCCGAAAATTCTATTATCAAACTACAATTGTCTCCCTATTACTTCCACAAAATTCAGGTTCTACTGTAAATAAAATTTTATTCGTATTGCGTGTACTCCTTGAAGTGTCATTTTCATAAATAAATGTACAAAATTTAACGTGTAAGCAATGCAAATAATTAAACCAAAAAAAAAAAGCGTTCACATCACCAGCAGAAGCTGAAAAAAGTCACAGGTGTCGCGATTTAATCACAATTTAATCAGTGTGATCTTGTACAATAAATTTGCGAGCGTGGTCTAAACAATCGGCACGGTTCAAAATGGATCTCGAGTCCATTGGGCGAGGGTTGATTCGCACGTCTTCACGTCGCGCTGCGTCGTCGCAACAACGTGTATCCCGAAACGTGGTCTGATCCGAAACAATAAAGGCGCGCATGATCAAACACGTCCCACGTAATAATCGCGATGTCTGCCGGGACTGTCCGATCGAAGCGAGCGGCTCTTTCTGGCTGTCCGCTCCCTTTTCCTCTCGAAGGGCCAGTGGTTACCGACATTCAGATCTGTCGGAAGCATTTAACGACTGTCCATTCAGCTCGCTCACGTAGCCGGACGCCAGAAGTGTTTCAACCCGGGCTATCTACTCATCCGCCACGATTTTATGCACACGACGATCTAACGAGTGTGCCGGAAGTCCGTGGACCACGCCAGATCGAAGGTGCGACTGCAACGCGCACGTATGCACCGTCGCGCAATAAGCACTTGCATACAGTAGTGGATAAAAGTTTAAGACCAAAAGTTCGATGGAAGTAAGTCAATTAAATTTATGTGAATGAACGAAATTTCGCGTTTTCGAGCATTTTAAGCGTAACTCTTATCGACTTAATACGTGTTGAATTCATTAAGTATCCGATCTATTATAAACGGGACTGTACGTATGTACGTAATTGTACGGGTACACTCTTGTTCAAAAGCAGAGTTAAATAAGAATCATAAACGTAGTTATTCAAATTGTGTATAATTTTATTTACCCAGAAGTTATTTTGGAGTAACCGCATGTTAATTTCTTTGAACCAGTTTAGTATTTGAATATTAAATAATATACATTTCTAATTTATTTTCTTGTAATTGTACGAATGTTTCGTGAAATAATTTCTGAAATAGATTTCTTTACAGTGACTCTGAAATTTACATACTTGTTATTTATGGTTAATTTATTGATTTATGCTGTGTATAACTGTTTGATTGATTACAATAAGAAGTTAAAAGAGGCAACTTAAAAGATGAATTATTTCCAAATAATTTTACTGCTCAGTTTTGCTTTACTTTCCTCGCTCTAAAATAATTTCAGCTACAATCTTTATTTATCTACGTTAATTACGATCTATATTTCACTATATAACAGAAACAAATAAATAAAAGTGTAAATAAGACACTCCACTGTGCAACTTGTAACCACTTGAATATAAAATATAAATTCAGTAATGGTAGCCAAACTTTTGAATAATAACGTGTACCCGTAAGGATTAAAGATAAGAAGCTCGAGGAACGAAAGGGGCAGCATGAAATCACGATTCAAACACGAAGAATCGCGGACTGGAATCCTTAAATTATAACTTGTAGGCGCGTGAGCAGCTCATTACTGCGATACATTAATTACAGCTTGTGTAAGCATTGCACAGGCCCTGTTAGGTCCGAGCGTTCCTTCGTTCCTCCGCTGGACCTATTCGAGCTTTTTTTCGACGCCATACGGCGTCATTAACTTTTAGAGGCTGCTTCCACGATATTTAACGCGTAATGATAGTAAGCAGCCTCATAATTGTTAATTTCCGGAATGTCTGCGAGAGAGCCCCGCGGGCTCCCGATGAATCGCGTTCTCCCTTTTTCTTTCTCTCCGTCTCCCATTCCGTTTCGTTGGCCAAGTATAATGCCCGATCCGGCGGATAAAACTCAGGTGAGGAATAAGTGAGTTCCTCGCTCGGCTGGAGATTTGATTTGGATAACGGCTGGATTTATGCGAAGGCTCGAGGGACTGTCGTTCGCGGCACTTTTTACTTTTACCTCGAAAGCCAAGTTGCCCCGCAGCCTCTCGCAAGCTTACCCGGCCGCGATCGAAGAACGTTAATGGAAACACTCCTCTTCAATTGGATCTGGTATAAATCGGTAGCGTGATCCGAAAGATAATTTTGCTGAACGTTCTTACACGAGACGACAAGGGAAATCCTGTTTATGAGAGGAAAAGCGTAAAGATAAATCGTGCAGCCTTCAACCAGACACGTCACTTGTACTATCAATATGACATATCTCAAAAGGGGTAGTTTATGTAATTTACATAATTACTTTAATATTTCTATTTATTACATATTTTTATTAGATTGAAATACTTCCTGAACATCATAACCTTCTATTAGTAACAGAATTCATTTCTACCTCGCAACAACAACTGAAAGTTAAAGTCTGTCGAAAATTATCATGTTTTTGGGGATTAAAGTGTCTGTTTTAAACCTTTAACGCCGCGCGGTGTTAGAGAGATGTTTCGCAGAGAATTAAATTTTGATGCGGCAATTTTATCGTCGATAAGAATAGCGGGAGCGATTTAAACGAATTCCAGAACGAAAGATCCGAGACAGGAGCAGATGAAACGGCGAAATGAATTTGCCCGACGGCCACAGTCATTTGCCAAAGAGTAATTTCCGGTACATGTACCGCGGCATGAACGCCATTGGATTTTTACGATTGCCAATTAGTCTCGTTGCTTCGCAACTAATTACGAATATGCCTTGGCTCGACACAGTAAATGTGAATCTATTGGTCGATAAACGTGGTATTCCTGGTAGCGTTGCAATCGTTTCAAAGCTAAAAACGTCTAAACCTGATTCATGACCGGAGTCCGTGGCAGAGGCTACGCGCACGTCCTCTTATTATTCTTCTTTCCGATCTCTATCTTACACGCGCGAAGCGTATCTGTGTTCAACCAATTTCACGATTAAACCAATCACCATTCAGGATCTTCGCCCGATGAAAAATGGGAATCGAACGTTGCGCGAGGTTTCGATTATCGAGCGCTTTCAGAGATAATTGAAAGATCTTTCATCGAGGATGAAAAAGGTCTCGCTTATAGAACGATCCGATAGTAACTTTTTAAGCGTGCGTTAGCGATGCTAAAAACCATTTGCTTGAAAACCGCCACGAAAGAAAGTTCCATGTCGAAAGAAATTAGAAACTAAAAGTGTTACGAGCACAATAACTCGGATCGTCGTCGAGCAGACCGGACGAAATATGCAAAGCAAGCGTGAATGAGATCCTCTTAGCATTAAGCGAGGGAGATCTGAAAAATCGTGAACGCTCCCCGACAAAAACAGCTTGAACGCTCCGAGGTGTTGGGATTCCCACATAACAGATCGAATGGTTCTTACCGATGTGCCTTGTGCACACCACGAAATTATTATTATTATTATTATTATTATTATTATCATCGTCTACGATTTCAGTTACCCACGCTGTCTCTTCGACCATGTTGCAACAAAGAAAGCAGCGAACCTGGCTCAAGTGTACACCAAGGGTTTCACGTTGAGAAACCCGATTAGAATTCAGCTGGTGGTGGGGACAGCTACTTGTTTGAATCTCGTTAATAAGCCAGTCAGGATACTCTGTCCCCCTCCCTCTTTCCCCCCCGTGCGAGAAGCTGTGCTGCCTTCGTGGATCTCGTTTTCGCTATGGCGTCTAGAAGCAGCACCTCAACTCACACGTTGCTCATTTGCTGTGTGCTCGCTCTGTCCTACCCGACCACTTAAATCACCCTGTATTCCTACTTCTCGGACGGCCTGCGAGGGGGAAGGGTGCAAGAAAAGGTGGCTGATCCAAGGAATGCCCTGGACAACGGGGCTGCTTAATGCGATTTCCAGCAGCAACCCCCCTTTCTACCTGAATCGATCCCACTCTGCACGAATTACGTCACTTTCACGCAAAACCGAACATTTTCGGTGACGAATTGTCTACCGGTCACGGAGAAATGTTTATGAAATGGAACGGTGTAGTTTTTGTTCAGATAGTTACATTTGGATAGCATATTATGAATACCGAATACTTCTATATTGTGAGAAGGAATTGTGACTAGGGTTACTTCGTTTCTTTCTGTATTATTCCCAATAATCGAGAACACACTCTACCTTTGATGAACACTGTAGATAATATACCTCTAATGAGTTGATCTTCATTTAATGATTTTGTTGATAAAATAACAGAGATGTAAGGGATAATATATAAAAAGTGTTTGATCATGTTAGAACTGACTGTTGCTTTTTTCAAAACGTTTGAACAAGGTATCTCTGCTTCTTTTAATCATGATTGAGGAACAATTAACAGGTATTATACTTATTATTGGCAACAAGGTTACAGCTTAATTTACATCGATAACATTTGTTATGTAAAAACACATATTTCGCTTAAAACAATGTTCGTCGCTTTGTATTCGGACTTCGTTTTGATTTATCAATTTTAACGAACCACAATGGAAAGCGTGAACCAATAGGTAATTCTGATTTCTCTTTCGATCACCGTACAACACGTTCGTCCTACAATCTTGGGAATAACGGTGAAACGCCGTCGGTCAGATTTTTCAACAATATACCTAACATTTCGAACACAATTAACTTTATCTAAGGCGGGGCAGCTGTCCCGGAATTACCCTAACACACCGGGTATCCGTTTGCGAGAATACGAATTCCCGGTTCGGTTAGTTTTATTCGCCTTTCCGCGCGATCGATCGATCGATACAGAACACGGTACACCACGATCCATGACGAAAGCTGGGTAACGAAATCCCGGCAGGAATGGAATCCAGGCGATCGCGAAAGATCTAATTAACCGTGGCGATAATAGTCGCGAGATACGCGCCGATGAAGTGCACCGCTCGAGACGCTCTTATCGAGCACGAGTAACAATAAATAACAGCCGCGAGCGGCGAGATTAAACCGAGTTCTCGGATTAATTGCCCGACGAAGTGGCAATGCACGATCTAGCAGAACCGTTGCAACAGAGGAAAGTGTCAATGACAGGGCACACAGAGCCGGCAACTGAAAACGTGCCCGAGAAGCTGCTCCACTCGGCGACTCGCAACGAGAACGGTCGATTTTTAACCCTTTCGTTGCGGCGCGAAGGGATTAACACTGAAGGGAGAAACTCGTCTAATCAACGACTCGACGAAGTTTTAATAAGATTTAACCATTTGCACTCGAGAGGTGACTATCGATCACTAAATGATAATTCTATAAATTTTCAAGCTCAAAGGGTTAAACAGTCGTATCAGTAAATTTTAATATATTTCTAAACTAAACGATATGAAATTCAATATGAGTGAACCTTATTAAAATAATAAAATAAAATAAAAGTTTAAAATAAAATATTTTATGCTTGAAAATCTTTGAAGTTAGTATTACTGGACGACTACGAGTCACCTCTCGAGCACAAAGGGTTAATTTTGTTTGCGTGAAGAATTCTTGATAATAAAATGATTTATCATCAAATACTGAGTGTTTTACTTCATTGTGCGGTATAATAATGTGGACATGGTTAAATTAATTTTATTAGATAATAGAAATAAGCTTTATTTATATTTAGTAATTTAACCCTTTTACTGCATCATCCTTAAGCTAGAAACACTTTTAATATGCAAAACACTATGTTTTGCGTAACCGTAGCGGAAGTAAATATGTAAATAATTGTGTAAAATGAAAATAAGAGTGATGAAACAAAATAAGAGCTTTTTACTGTAGGAAATACCTATGATATCCTTTTAGCAGAGGAGCATTAAATTTTGTTTCGTAGCGAAGGGGTTAAATATCAGAAAAAAAAACTACAACTATATTGTATATGTAAATTCATTATACTTTGATTATATTGTTGAAATACGTTTTAAATACATATTTTCGAAATAAAGAATAGCTTTACGAAATATGTTGTATTTCGATTATTTTTCCTCAGATCTCGATTATTTGAATTGTTTGCCTTCCGAATAAACCGATTTATCTACTACATTTACTATACTGTTATATTCTCATCTTTATTATACTATATAAGACTTTAATTCGTTAATACATGTTTTTGAAAGTAAAATCCTGTTTGGTTGGTGCCCATAAAGTTACTGATTTAAATAGGAAAGTTTTGAATATAAAGTAGCTTCTTTTTAGATATTTTATATAATCAATAAAATTTTATTGGCTTGCATGCATCATCACTAATGAGTAAATGAACTATTTTCCTGATGCTGTGTCCTTTGTGTTTAATATTATAAATGCATATTTTTCTTAACTTTTCATATGCTACTTATATTTGAATATAATACTTTTTAATTATTTTCAAATCACTTTTCAAATTATTCTCATCGTGTCATCAGAAAAAGAAGAAATTTTATACACACCAAGCTAATTCAATAGAACTCTAATTATCCAGACTAACTAAGAGACTTTTCCAATAAACTGCTTCTGGAACAATTAATTTAACCGAGCGATAATTTCCAATTTTTAAGGAATTTTCGCATATAGCGATTCTTAAAAAATATTCAACACATATTTCTTTTTGTCAAATTTGCATGAAACGATTCTTCACTTTGTTTATGTTTCTACAATCATACTACCGTTCCTGTCATGCATTGAAAGAACGCAACAGATTGGATTTGATTACATGTTGTCAAAGTTCTAGCTATACTGCAGTAGAATTCTAATAATTCCACGACACTAAGAACTCTGACTGTGTCGAATTAACAGACTATGTATACGTAATGGGATAAAACTGAAGAAAATAGTATTGTAAAAACGATATTAATTGATCTTTCGGTGAGAATAACATAAATTGTCCAATACAACATAAATTGAACTTGATTTGGCAGTAATCAGTTAATTACTCCCAATTAATTACCGGTGTTAGATATTCGTAATCGGCACAATGCATGTCGGATTATTGAATACCGGATTATCGGAATTCTGTCGTATTGGCACTGTTATCGACTTACAAACGTATCTCTCATTTCATCCACATGGCAAAGCTAATAAATTCGTTCACAGAACAAGATACCTTCATAATTTATTTGCATTGTGTTCATAATATGTATGTGTACTTTCCTTGAAAAAATAGACTATAATATCCGAAAATGTGCAACGAAGACTATAAATAAATTGTCAACTTATTTACGCATTTATGGGAAACGTAAACGTCCACAAAATTGCAGAACGCAAATAATAGATACATAGGAATTCAAAGTATTGTAAAATACACGTTATAATGCTTAGGGGGTATTAGTTCCATTTTTTATCTATTTTTATAAAAATATGGATTCGTATAAAAATTCACCGTCTAACAAATTATAACATCTCCTTCATTTTCGAATTCAAGTATTCGTCTTTTTCGTATAAATATACATAACACTAATACTTCCACCTATCTACGACCGTACATTTCTATATCCTAATCATTTCACTTCACCAGTCTTGCCACTGAAGTTGCTCGTTTACCAAAAAGAAGCGACCGCATGTCTGTGCTGCGAATCTGTGCACTGCATCCTTGGAATGGAAATTAGCAGAAAACGAGGAATCGAACGCTAAACGTGTACTTAGATAAGGAACTCGAGAAATTCACACAAAAAGAATTGATCCGTTCGACTTCTGAGAGACTTAAACGTCGATCGAGAACGAGGACTCGTTTCAGACAACTTGTCGAATCGTTGTATCTGTAAATCGTAACGGAGGCCAGAGACAGCTCTATGAATAACGCTTTGGCGTGTTACAAGACAGACACACGGCTGGTCAGTCAGTTATTAGTTGCAACGCATAATGTAATAAATAAACAGCGTGGCAGTCGGCTGGTGACATTATAATTACGCGGCATTTCGATGATATAGTGTAACAACACGGAGGAAAGGAGTCGCCCGCGAAATTGTCACGACTTTGATTTACGTCTGAGCGGATCTAGGCCTGGCTTCATACCTTCAACGAGATTGCCGTTCATCGAGGTTAAATCAATTGGTAGACTACACTACCGTGCTCGATAATAGATACCAAGAAGGGGGCATCGATGATGAGATAACGTTTACCAATTTGCAGGGACTTTGATTAGTTGAACGATCAACCTTCGATAGGATTTTATACCAGTCATTATAAATGCAAGAACTTGGATTTTTGTAATCAAAAGGGACCTTAGAATTGTTTAAAATCATTAACCCTTTGACAATAGGCTTCGTGTCTCTCAGAAATCATATTCTATGTATTGATTTATAATATGTACTGACACTTTGAGTACTATTTCACCCTTACAGTAGGCGAAGATTTAGTTACTTAAGTAACAATAATATCAACAAAAATAACAAAGCTTCTAATGCATTAAACTAATCGTTTATACTATTATACAAATTATTGAACATTACTATAAATCTATGTATACAAAGAATTATGTGTTCTAACTAAAATTACTAAAAACTAACTTTGATCCTCGTAAGATAGGCACTAACAGAGAAACAATCAAGAAACAATAATTTATTCTCTTATTAAACAATACTCAACTTCAGATAACAAAACGAATGTTCGATTCCAAACCTAGGAACAGTTCACAAGTAACCTACCATAATAAAACGTCCTACGTTAATCGACCAAGAACACTAACACACGCGTTCACATTTACGGCCCCGAGCCACCATGCAGAAAATTATTCACCGCTAAACTGCTTAATACTTTTGGCTGTACAGGAACGCTGACAACTACACGGAGGGTAACAATACGAGCACCAAGACGCGACAAGCCCCGGGTCCGCCAGTCCAGTTCTGGGCGTTGCGCCGTGCAAAGGGACCAGTAAAAGCTGAGGGTGATTTGGGCCTTAGTGGTCCTGTGGTGGCTGCGTACGAATCCTACTGGCCTGCTAAGTCCCAAGTGGTCCTCAGCGCGCGCCGCAATAAACGAGCGCATGCATACAGGCGCGCAGCCAAGACGCGATGGACCGTCGTCAGCAGTTCGTGTTCCCCACGAAGAGGGAACATGGCGCCGTGTCCAGTGGAGAGTCGTGAGATCGTTAAACTAATCGCACGTGGATACGCGCCGCGGGTGGTTTCCGTGAGGCTATCTCGAAAAAAAGGACCAGATTTCGCGGCAAGTACGTGTTTATTGAATGGCCCAGCATCAAGCTCGAGCAGAAGCGAACTTGCAACCGTTTAAGAATATATCTCGTTAAGTTCAGTGATTTACGTCCTCTAAATCGACCCATTCCCGTTTAATGGGTTGCCACAGGAAAAGGACTCGCACGGGGGATCGATTTACATCGAAAGTTTTTAACCTCGGAGGCGAAGGATGGTGCGACACCCTTGCTCCTTATCTGGAAGCTGTCGAGATCGATACGGTGCACGACAGAAAAATGGTAATCGACGATCGATTTAATCATCCTGAACGCGGCGCGTCGATGAGTGCTACAGAAGCTTGGAATTTTAAATGGCCCCGGGGAGGGCGTTACGACGCTGCGCACAGGCACGGGTACATTAATTACAAGTCTATCGTATTTCTTACATATTTATCGTCCCTCGAATAACATTGGTATCTCGCCGTTGTGGTGCTGGTAGATTACCCTAGATCGCTATCGGCTAGTAATAATTCGTAAACAGCGTCGGTTACCAGGGACGTTCTTAGAAAAAAGGAACAACGGAATACGAATCGCAATTGGAATTGTTGCAGTGGTGTTAACGTTAACTAAATGAAAATTTGAGCAAATGCAAAATGCAAGAGCATTAAGAGACTAGTGATATCAATTGTTAATTCCTAGAATACTACACGTAGACATACATGTCTATAAACTCAACAAAAGAGTTTCCTGTCTAAGAATCCTTTCATCAATTCAGAACGATCATTTCGATTCACTGCTTCATAAAAATATCTCTGTACCTTATTATAATATCTGCAAAGGAACATATTGTCGTAAAATTGCTCTTATAAAGTTCGGTGGTCCGTGCAATTCACATCTAGCAATCGCTATCGTCAAAAAGTTAAAAGATATCTTAACTCGACTTAAATGAGTATTTATCATCGAATGTGTCCGTTTTTCGCGCCAAATAACTAAGAATGCGGGTATTCCACGTATACAAACGATCTGGTTCGAAAATCAATTTCACAAAGCAATACACCTTTCTCCGTTTTTTAAATGCTCCAGTTACACCGGCAACCACCCGCTACGCGACCAATGTTCGAGCATATGCTCGAGCACGCTGCCCTCCACGAACGGGGACCATTCCCGTTGCCAATCCGTGTGCCGTGCTATGCAGTCAGAACCAGAAAAAGGTCCTGCTGACGACCATGCAACAAGCATTGTGCTTTAACGGACATACAAATTTAATCGTTCTCCCGCGGCCGGGACACGAAATCCAAGCGCCGTGATCGGATGCAAAGCGATCGGTCGGGTCTTCGTGTTCGACAAATTGTTACTAAAAGCCGCTCGGGCGGGATGATCGTAAAACAGCTCGCGGAATATATTGGAGATCGGAGAGATCGAGTGGAAATGAATGCAAACGAACGTGGGATAGAGCGGCGATGAAATGAGGCTCCGAAGCTTGCCCCGCGAACCGAACGTGGGAATGAAGAACTTAAAATTGGTAGAAAAATGTGAATTCCTGAGCGGTATCTTTTAATGACTGTTGCACGCGAAAATATGTAGATATACACAGTGTTTCCGGTTTCCCTTAGATAAAACGCAGAAACATAATCTATGAGTGATAATAGCGACGGTAATATTAATATTAAATATTGTATTTGATTACGCGTTAATATACAAGAAAAAATGATACACCCTTTTTCAAATATATGAAGATGAAAATATGCAGATATACACAGTGTTTCCGGTTTCCCTTAGATAAAACGCAGAAACATAATCTATGAGTGATAATAGCGACGGTAATATTAATATTAAATATTGTATTTGATTACGCGTTAATATACAAAAAAAAATGATACACCCTTGTTCAAATATATGAGGATGAAAATATACAGATATACACAGTGTTTCCGGTTTCCCTTAGATAAAACGCAGAAACATAATCTATGAGTGATAATAGCGACGGTAATATTAATCCTTTACACTCGAGAGGTGACCGTTAGTCGTTTAATGATACTAACTTCAAAAATTTTCAAATTCGAAATATTTACTATGATTCACGTATATTAAACTTCATTTAGCTTAGTTAAGTCGTATATTAAAATTTACATATATGACTATTTAACGTCCGGGTCTGAACTAAAGTCTGAAAATTTGCGAAATTATCATATGCAAAAATTACGATGTCCCATGATAGGGGACAGGCGAGTGCAAAGGGTTAATATTAGATATTGTATTTGATTACGCGTTAATATACGATAAAAAATGATACACCCTTGTTCAAATATATGAGGATGAAAATATGCAGATATACAGGGTGTTTCCGGTTTCCCTTAGATAAAACGCAAAAACATAATTTATGAATAATAATAGTGACGGTAATATTAATATTAGATATTGTATTTGATTACGCGTTAATATACGAAAAATAATGATACATCCTTGTTCAAATGTATGAGGATGTTTTTAGAAAATTAAGTAAACCTGGGCAGTCATCAAGGAATTATTAAAATCCTTTTAACATTGTTATATGGCTTAAAAGCCAGGACTATAAAAGATAACAACAAGTTACAACAAAAATCTCATCGATCATGTAACATGCATTCCTTAAAAGTTGTTTGATATAGACAGAGACATCAAATTGATTTGTTTAAACAAAACCTTCCATTTTTCATTCGCAGTATGGGATTGCTCCAAATGAAATAAGATAAATGTACCTACCTAAATATAAATGCTAGTTATAAAAATTGTATAACCTGAATCCACTGCCACGTTCCATCTAACCTTTATATTTATGAACAGGGATGTGTGCAACATAAAAAGAAAGGATACTAAACGGACTATTAACTCAGACATGTACTCATTTCCGTAAAAACGAGTCGATAAAGCACTAGCTCATGTACGTGACACAATAAAAGTCAACTGTTACTATGCGAGAACTCTTAAAAATATATTCGCCTAACGTGTCTACCATAGTGGAGGATTTTAATAGTCCGTGGACGTTCTTTCGTAATTTTATAAAGGTACCAACCTCGTAAAAATCGCGAAAGATTCCAAACTATTAATACAGAATCACCGACGGACTCTGTAATACCGCGTAGTAGTACGGCTGGCAGGATGTGAATTAAAAAAACGAATCTGCAAAAACTTCATCTATATGCAAGGATAGATGCTGTTCTTGTACGTGGCTGGCTGTTAGTCAAGATGTATGATACGATAATAACTATTTTCACGGGTTCGATAGAAGATACAGTAACGGGCATAATTTTAAGACAAGGAAGTAATGCTGTGTACGTACAGTCAGTCACAAAAATTTACGTAAAACCGGTAATTTTTGAATATTAGAAGGAAAAATTAGGAACTTGGGAATTTTTTGGGCACTGATTCACTCATTAGATACAATTAGAAGTATTTATTACCTTTGTTTGCCGGAAAATTTAAATAAATTGGACACACGAAATCATAAAATGCGTGTATTCAAGTATTACAATTAATGTTTACAAAATATTAAAAATTTGCTTGTTCGCTTAAAATATTTGAAATGTAGCAAATTTATATATAAACTTTTATGGCTGACTACAATATCGTAATTTGTAAATACTGTTTATACATTCATATTTATTTTAGTTTTAGCTTCATTTAATTTACTATCACTAAATTAATTTGCTATAACCTATGCTGTAATTACTCTAATATTTATTATATTTTATTATAGTACTGAGTTAAGTTAGTCGAATAACACTTATAATTAAGTAACTAATCTATTGTCCCTAATTCTTTGATCTCAAACTTTTGTCCACTGTTGTACACTGCGAGGATGGAACAGAGGATAATGTCATCATAAGTTTCGACGCTTTGCAGTGTTTACGAGGTGTTGGCGAAGAATTATTTGGCGCCGTGACGCTTTTAACTGCTATTGTACGTTTTCGAGATAACGGGTTAATTCTACAGGTTGACAATGCTAGAAAGTATTCCGATATCGCGCTACTGTCCACGATATTTTATTTGGCGATACTCTATTGTTGTTCAACGGAAGCGTTTATCTGTGCTGTCACCGATAGAATTGAAAAGAATGCACGTTCGACAGTTTCAACGTCGCAACGATACGAACGTGGGCATGCACGAGCTATTGACATTTATTCAAATTCTAAGTATTATTCATTTTTATACTTTAGTACTTTTTATTGTGTCATATTTTCTGCATCGAAATTCGAAAGCTTTAGCTGTACCACGCATTCGATAAACTGAAGTCAATCAAACATCTATCGAAAAGTATTCAAATAAAATGGACAAATGTTGCGAAAGAATATTATCAGGAAGGATCGAAGCAAAACACATCAAAAGCATTAATTAACAAATAATCCCTTACACGATTATTTATATTTATTTGCAAATAACATTTTTCTAAATAACATGTAACTTCTCTTAAAATAAGCATTCTTGCTAATGCTTATTTTAATTTTAGAATTTACTGTAACCAAATTTTGTACAAAAGGGATATTTTGAAAATTCCTGAACAAATCTAACAAACCCGACAAAACTTTCTCGCCCGCCTACAATAATAACTCAGACGATTGTTACAATCACCAATCATTGAACCTTTAATAAGAACAAGAGATTGGATGACCAGCAAATTCTGAGTCTCGTTATACCGACTGACATAACCGATCTTAATATCGTAACTGTACAATTTCACGCTTGTTTACCATTTCTGCACACGTTTCAGAATCTCCCTGACGGCCAGGACAACCCGTTAGCCTATCCTTTCAGGAGCCTATCAATCGATCGCTTGTCAAGCCGATCGACGAAACAGAAAGTGACGAGGCGAAACTGTCCCACGCCACGCGTGCAATTTCAACCCCGATCGAAAAAACGAGAGCTCGTTCGAACGGACACGGGATTGCGTACGAGGGGGAATGAAGTCGTATCATTGTGCTGTGCCTAGCTGCCGGGCACTGTAAATCTCGTGGCCTATAGAACTCGAAGGAATCATTACACCAGGACGCAGTATATTGTTGCTAATATAGAACAGCACGCCCTTTTAAGCTGTTCTATGCACGGTGAGATATATACATGGTGTATCTCTTGGGATTAGCCTTTGAGCGAATGGAGGTTGAAAGGTTTCAACAAAGAAGCCCAAGGAAGTGGAAATTAAGTATTGTGGGTTGAGAACGTTGCTTTGGAGTTAATATTCTAAGTAGCTATTACAGTTTCCTGTACGATAGTCGATAAATCAACGATTACAGATTTTTATACATTTACGGAAGATTTAAATGGACAAAGACGCACAGAATATACACGATACGCAGACGTATATGAAATGTTCGAAGCAATAATCTGTAGAATCAACCCGTAATCTCGAAAACACATAATAGCAGTTAAAAGCGACATGGCGTTCAGTAATTCAGCCGAAGTATCAGTATTCTTAGACTTTTATGGACTACTTTTTTAAACAACTATTTTCTCTGAATTTAACAGGTTTATACGTTACGACAAAATGAAAACGTATTTTATTTTCAGGTGTATGATACTGGAAGGGAAGTTCGTTGCGGCAGGGTTGGGGTTTCTATGCGGCATGTGCCTTACTTTCAGAAATGCAATGCCCTTCGAAATCCCAAAAATGTCCAACGCTAGTCAACGCAGTAAAAAAAAGAAAAATAAAACAGCCTACTGAGTCAAGTTCTGACTCATCGGACAGAACTTTGATTTCTAACTTATATCGTAGTCGTTACATGAAACCTTGATATTCTACGAGTACATATTACGCTAATATAAATAAAATTAATTTTTTAATTCCTTGAGTGTTTAATTCGTAAATTATATGGATAACCAAAAATGCTTAAAATAAATAATTTATTTTGTAAGATCCACATAGAATAGCACATTGTAACATACATAGACTGCGAATTTTTATGCAAACTTTTAAAAATGTAACTAAAAGAATGGAAGATAAATAAATATTTGTTTCATTATCTGTATTATAACATATTCTTCATTTGGAATATTTTATATAGTATATATATTTTGTATTTAAATTTTGTAATTTGTATAAAAATCCACAGTAAATAAATATAGCAAATATCTGAAAATAATTACATTTTAGTTTTAATTGATTACAATATATTAGTTGAGAAAATACTGTAAAATGGCTTTCTTTTTAGCCATAGTCAGGAAGAAAGAGGGTACTATCATTTGGATTTGTAAATGTATACCAAACAAGAAACAATTTAATATTTATTAAAAAGATATATAGTAAAAAATAAAAGCAATTTGGAAAACAAAAGACAAAATTTAAAATGCAGTCAAGAAGAAAATCTAATTACATTTATTTAATTAAAATAAAATTTCAAAAACTCGAGTTTCTTTTCTAAACACAATAATTATATATCTTAATCGAGCTACTTATAAACAATGCAAATGGTAAATAAGATATTTAAGTAAAATGCAATCGTTAATTGAAAAATATATTACTTAATCAAAAGAATTCAGAAAATGTCGAAAAGAATATCTACCAGAAAAATAATTGTATTTATATAAAACTGGATTTAATAAAGAAATATAATTTAACAATTTGATTAATTATATGGGTTAATCTTCATTCAATTAAAGAACAAAATCAGGACATGTTTTCAAGCAAACTAACGTATGTAAAATAAGAAAAGGTGAGAAACATCACTCACCGATTGGATGTCCTTGTCTAGCAAGCGTAAGCGCGGGAATCTGACAAAGCTTCTGCGCACTGGCGTGGTATCGATATTTTCGCTGTCCTGATCATCCTGGATCCGAGAGTGCAGCAGAACCCTTCGCATCTTGATCGATTGCGAATCCTCACTCACAATCTTTAATCATATGCGTACAATTACATATTAATCGATTAATATTAATTAAATACTCAAATGCGATAAATAAAATTCATTACGAGCACATAACAGAATGGCGCATTCCACATAACCTTGTAAACCGATCACCAAATAATTATCTTGTTTCACACACGACAAATTATTCTTTTAACAGACTCTACATAATTCGATACAAATTTAAAGAAATAATTTCGCGTTAACGAGCGACCTACTAGCACTAAGTGGTACAAACTGAAGCTAGCTGCGTAAACACAGTTTTCAAATATGTACGTACGTATAATACATACCGAACTCATAGTTCACATTTCATCGTTCCACTGCAGATTAATGTATTCCATTTGATGTACACGACACGATAGAATAAGCACGAGACAAAAATCGAAGGGAAACTTGTCTATAATAACACGTTCGTTTTGTTAAGGAAAAGGGAATATATCGAGCACCGATGCATGCGCGGGTCAACGTACGACTGAACGAATTTTGACACGCGACGCGCAAGGTCGCGCGTGTTGTTTGAAACCGAAAACAGAGCCACCGAACTGGCCATGATGACACGTGTATCCTCGAACTTTGTTTACAATTTCGTTTCAACTCTATAAGATTACAGATAGTAATTGGGTATTTAAACGCTTTTATATTGCTTTCTCAGAGACTCATAGAAACGCTCGTTTTTCTGCGTAAACGTACATAAACATGAGCTTTTACGAGGACTTAAACTTCTGATTTCTTATTAGTTTATTAACATTCTTCAACTGGAAGAAACATTAAGGTACACGTTAATAAACCGCAAAGCAACCTGCACACCGGAAGTTTGTTAGAGACTACCTACTGCTGATCTTTCCGTCTGTTTGGAACTCAATAAAAGTTTCATTAAAACAGAGTAGTATCTTAATAAACTACATACCAATGATATCTACCGCGGAAACGAAAATTTTTTTTTTTGCTAGAGGTATTTGGTGGCAGTACGTAAGATAGGTTTAGAAAAGAAATATATTTTATGTACTTACCAGAATGTTAGTCGTTAAACCGTTTTATAACGAAACAGGCATGTAAATTTATAGATTCTCATAAGATGATATGATGTCAGTAAGACAAAAAATTTTTGCTGTGAATACTCTTCTTACGATTGTTTTAATGAAAATTTATAAGAAATACTATGTCTCGTATTTTTAATTAATCATGACTTACCTATGGAACTCCGTTACACGTTCAAGTGTAATTTCTTTTCCTAATTAATTACCTTCTCCTGATTCCAAAATGTGAAATATATAAAAAACAAATTATCCTATTATTACCTTACAATAATCACCAATTATAACAATCATTTAAATTTTTAACCCCTCTTTTAAAATTCTAAGAGACTATTTGAATCCTCTGTTTTAATATATCATATTTAATAAATCACCAATAATAAGCCAAATGTTTATAGACTTAATGAATAAAAATAAAAATTTCCAAAGACTTTTGAAATAAGTAGGATTCGTTTTGGAAAATTACAGAGGATCAACAAATTATTTGCTTTGTATGAATAATAAAAGTATACGAGATTTAACATAAAAATTTAAATAATACACATAAATGTGACAAACATTTTTTTATTGTTAAATGTATACCCTTTGTATCTTTGTCATTAATAAAAATACATTACACCTTACTGTTACTTTATTAAATCACTAAATTGAACTTTAGAGTATCCAATTTCTAAAAGTAATTCCACAAAACTAGTGAACACAATTAAATAACATAGTTATCAACTATGCAATAATCATAGAATTGTGGTATCGACAGGAAGATGGATGGAGTTTCAAGAAATGAACGATGGAATCATGTGTTTATTATGCAGCAAATGTTTTATTGTATCAATTCGATTATTGTTACGTTTAATAGCAGACGGCGTGGTCTGCTACATAGGAAAAATATTTCATGAACTTGTATTTCTATTCGTGGATGCTTAACAGTAGAAGGCAATTCCGACACGAAATTGAAACGCGTTATCTGCTTCATGGTGAATTTACAAACTGCAATACATCTGTATCTCTACACTGTTTTCAGTTAAACAATTTAATTTCACAAAGTCGGACGCAAAGATCAATGCAACGTTAAAACTCGTTTAATGCACCATAAAAATTCCGAAACTTGAAACTCGTTCAATTTCGAGATTTAATGAACGGAATGAAAATCTCCTGTATCTACATGCTTAACTCCCAGCGTGCTTTATATTTCTAAATACACAGAAGAAAACAAAAGGAAATATCTAGTGCTGTGCAATCTTTAACTTATTATGGATATTACAAAATAAGAAATGATACATTAAAATATCGTTGATTTGTTTCAGCGTTTTTCAACTTGTTCGACGTCACTTCAGAGAACGATATGTGTTACAGTCTGAGTTTTGATGACGTTGATAGAAATTAATTCCATGGATCAGCCTCGGAGAAAACCTTCTGCTTCGGTTTTCGCGCGCCGTCTATCTCTGAAGGCTCCTTCCGCTTCCGGCGTCGCTTTCCTGTGCACATAACAACAAATTGGTTTATGCGCAACGACATAACCCTTCGAGTTTATTAGTTAGCGCTAAACCTTTTAACTTTAACCGAGTACATTCTAGCGACGTTTGAAAACTATATGAGAAGTTATATATACTGTTCTTTATAAATGAATAATTTTTAATTTTTCTTATTACGTTCTGGAATTAAATGTACAGTTAATCAAACAAATCTACACCCATCTATCAAATTTCAATTATTTAAAAAGGAGAAGGGTCTTGAACAGCTTATGAACTTTAATTCATTTAACAGTAAATGACATATCGAAGTAGGTATACCAAATCTACCATAACTATTACAATTGTTACGATAATCAGTCATTAATTTCCATATATTTAGAGTAACTGTATAGGATGATCATGTTTTGTTGTAAATAATAAAAATATTAACAAATGTGTGTAGACTTTTATGAATAACTGTATATTTTCTCCACCTACTTACAAATTTTAAAGAAACTGATTATTATTGTGAATTTTTTGAAAACTTCGTGGACTTATTTACTTCTTCCTCTGTTAGTTTCTTCTCTGTTTCATATCAAAATACTCTTTCAATTACAAAGTAACAAAATAATTAGAAAATCAACAAAAATGTATTTCTCAAATTTTTCCCTCTGATTTTCATTTCTTATAAAAAAAAAGAAAGAAAGAAAGAGAGAATATCGTTATTGCATGTCAAACAAATAAGAAATATTTTCTATTCTGCCCATTAATTGTTTAATGTTTATTAATTTAATAAATCATGTCCGAAAAAAATGAAAGACAGTCCTTTCAATTTCATCATTTATAATATCAATAACAAAATGATATTTATTTTAATTATCAAATTATAAAAGCTGAATGGTTGTACTATGTTACTGGAAAATACTACGATTTCTTAAAATTTAACAATAAAAGAAGAATTTAGCATTCTGAAAGATTCTGTTGTATATTTTCGTAATTTATGAAAGTTACTAATGAGTACAAATTGATTCAAACAAAATCACCGCAAAATCAGCGTAAAAGTTCGATTAATACAAATCGACATGTTGACTTGCAAAGCAGATAGAAATAAATATTTCTACATTAAATTCGTACCAATCATGAAACCATTACCATTTGTTTCACAAATGACAATTATATATTTCTTTTCTACTAATACAATAATAATTGATCACAATTCTATCAATTTTACACAGGACACATACGTTAAATTGTTACTTCGCAATACGTTACTTCATAAACTTATGCGATACTTAATTGTAAAGAGTATTACTGTACTTTTCACGCGCTGTTCATCATAAACATTCTTCGAGCATACAATTTCATGTATAACTCTCCTATTATTGCTTTCAGTAAAGTGTAAAAATTTCACATTTAAAGAAGTATAAAAGTTTTCGTAAACAGAGTATAAAAATTCATGACTTGTAAAAATATGCTTCGAAAACACAGTCCCGCAGATACTTGCCCTAAACGAAACAAATATTCAAAATCTAATAGCTTTTAAGCGTATTACTTTTTAAAATGTTAAGGTACGTTGTTCAATAATTCAACGAACGTAATGAAACTTCAGCATTAAATCTAAATAAAATTATACGGGACGACACCGTTACTTTGATCCAATGTAATCAAAGAGACATAAACTTGCTTTCCAAAGTGAATTTCAATTTCAATTGCCATTGAATTGAAATTGTAAATTGGACACAATACGTCATCACGTAAAAGATTCCACACAAAAGAAAACAAATATGTGAAAAGCGAAGTCCAAAATAAAACATGATGGTTAAACAAACAAAAACTTACACCAATAACGTATAAAACAACGAACCGCTCTTTGATTATAAAATGCAACAAGACATGTTTCCATTCGAAAAATAAATACTTACTAACAAAAAAGAGAGAAAAAAGAAAGAAAAAGATTTCTATCAAACTATTCGCGTTTTAAGTAGAAATGAATTAAGTAGATTTAGGAATCGACGATCGAGTACCAAGCAGAGTCGATTATTGCTCAATTGTTAACAGCCATTCATCGAAACTCAAACAAAAATCAACTTCCGCTGCCTTCAGTCCGTCTTAATTGCAATGTAAGAAAGAAAAATTATAGCCATGATCTTCGCCAGTATCATAAACAAACTTTTTTTTTCGTTGAATCGTCGTCGAATCTTTTGATCGTGCGATTCAAAGAACCACTTTGAATCTTTCTTTTTCTCATCATTTGCATACTGACTTTCTTTGTTCACGATTATTGTGCTCTTCGTACTGCGAAATGTCTCGTTAGCCAACGGTTTCATTTTCGACTGTCTTCTAATATGATTTTCTACGTTTCGACCGACTGAAGACGACGAAAGCGACGAAACGGAAATGTTCTTTAGAGAATTTGAGGTGTCGACTGAAAATTCATCCCGTTTATGCTTCATCAAGACCAACGATTTTCCCTGAACCGACTTATTGTTGCCGCACGAACTCGTTTGCACAGACTGAGCTACGCTTTTATTGAAATTCTGTTTCCTCGTTTTTTCCAGTTTGCAATTATTAGCGGTTGACATTAGCAAATTACAGTGATCGGTTTTCGTCACGCTCGATGACCGAGCTTCTGTGCACTTTGAGACGTTCCGCGGATCGTCTACCTTGCAATCGCGATCAACATCCGCGTTTCGTTTCAGTATCGTATATTTTGGTACCACGTCCTTCTTTTGATCGTTCCGGAAGTCCGTGGGCAAACTAACGCTGTTCTTTAGTTTGATTTTCTGCACGACCTTCATTTGCTCGTGGAAGAGCGTCTCGACGGCCACGTGATTACTTCCACGGGGCCTCGACGTGGTTCTCGATCGTTCATGAGGATAGGGGCAAGGGATGATGGGCTCTGACGATAATTCGAGGTCATTACCTGTGGCTACTTCCCAGCCATCGCTGTCCTGAGTAGTCTTCACGCCGTTCGTTGGCATGGAGTTTTCCCCTTTTTTCGTCGAGACAGCCCTAAAATAAAAGAATGAGAACGTAGAAGAGAATAAGCAGTTCCTTCTTCGGTAGACACACGAAAAAATATTGTGCTGTGAAATGTTGATAGATAAAGTTAATGATGAAACTTAAAGGTAAACAAAGCAAAGTGCAAGATAAAAATTAAACGTGCAATAGATGTGTACGATCGCTGAAAAGTGAAAGGGAAATTCGCCTCGATTTTCATACTTATACATACTCTTTTCTCCTAAAGCTGCGTTTAAATTGATTACTACATTGTTTCGCATCAATACTAGAAACGGGTCTAGAAGTCTTGCTTTCGGAAGGGGTGAAATTATAGGGAAGGGTACATACGTTTTTAAAATTTCTCTTACGCGATTTAAAATTTGCTTATAATTCGTATTCTGTGTCTCTGTCGGACACTGCAGCTTAAATATTATAATTAAATTTACGTTAGCGAGCACGTGACAGCACTTTAAGCGTGTCCTCGACAAATTCTTCAATATGCCACGTAATATTATTAGATTTTTATTACTCTTAAGATCGCTCTCATCGCTCCCCTCAGAATTCGCCACTGATCAATATCTTTAACCGTTTTTTAGAAATTCGCATGCTCTCACTTAACTTACACTTAGAACTATCGGATCATAACCAAAATTACTTATACGCTGATCTAATAAATTACCCACATTTATCGCATTTGCATACGCGTTCCGCCGCCCCTGAATAGAAACATGGTAACCGAGGATCGATCGAACGTACACCAATTATTGGCCAAAGTTTGCATACTGGAAAATTGCACACGACACTCGGGATACAAATCACGTGAACGGGGGAGCAGAAGAAAAGAGATCAATTGCCTCTAGTCCGTACACTATCGAACGCAAAGGGAGTGGGAAGAATTTATTCGGTGCACGTGTTGAAGCTTGCCGCGGAAATGTTGCTGTCCGCGGTCACAACTTATGAATATGCAACATCACGTGCGTGCATGCAGAGTGCACGTGTGTACATCGTCGTTAAGTATGGCTGATCGGCGCAAGAATGCCAGATACCCTGTCAACGGGAAATTTTCTTCCGATTCGAACATCAACCACGCCAAGAACGACCGAACTTAACGAGCCTCCGAATCGTTCCTCTCTCCCGTATTAATAAACCTAAATTAAGGCACATTCTGATTTTATGGTATCCAGACCGTGAGACGGCCTGTATAAATTACACACTTTTATAGTGTTGTCATCCGTTATAAGTCACGTTTAAATGCTTTCTCCTTATTCGAACTATGATCAGATTCAAACAGGTTTCGATGGGGATACGTGTATGCATACAGGGTGCCCTTTAATGGGCGGTACAAGCAATCAGGAGGTCATTCTACGTGCAAAAATATATCGAAAAGGTGGATTAACATTTTTTTGTACGATGCTTCATCCTCGCGAAAATTGAGCTCGAAATCTCTTTGGATGCGGCCGCGATTAACTGTGTGTCTGTCTGACAAGTTTCGCCTTATACTACTTGCATCCACTGTGTACGATAGATATAGTCTCACCATAATAGGGATTGAGAAGGTTTTGAAAATAACTGTTTCAAACTGTTATGCATCGATTCTGATCGAAACGATTCAACAGAACATCTATTTTCTACAACTGTTATTGTCACAACAATGATTAATATAAATAAACAGATACAAACATAATCAATGAGTTTTTAATCTAAACTTTGACACTGAAATAACACTTTCTAGAAGCGATATATTTAATTTTAAAAACGACATAGAATGCAAAATCAACTCGAAACTACTATAAAACTATGATGGAACAGAAACAGAATTGATATATGCTTCAACCCTTTTCATTGATAACAGTTATCACATTCAGAAACTGAAATCGATAACATAACAGTTTTGAACTCCAGTACCATAAGATAAAATGCACAATTTTCAAGTAATTTACTTAATTAATGTATAAACTATCAGAACAAGTAGCGCACAGTGAAATTTAAATAATGAAATACACTTATGATCTACAAATCTTGAAAAGTGTTTATATTAGAAATGGAACATCACAAGAAATAACATTATTTCACATTTTCGATTTTCTTTTTGCGCGCAAAATAACTACAAAGGAATGGCTTCGTTGAAAAAGGAAATACTGACTTGAAATGTTTTTTCATTGGAGAAATAAAACACAACCTTTCTGCTTTCGATTTTATTCTGCCAAAATAATTTGTCCTATTGAAACAATCTATTTGTCGAAGTAATCGAATGATTCGGATATCCGCATCCTTGCATCTGTTCCAACAGTCCCAATAGTAATATTCCGCGCATAAAGTGCACCATCAGAATCATCGTCCCATTAAAATCGATCTTTCTACAACAAAACGTTGCAACCATGTATAAACCAACAATAATGCAACTACATAATCCCTTGAACAAACGTTAACAACAAACGTTGAACAAAAGCAAGCAACTGATTAGTAAGAAAAAGGAACTAGAGGTAGTTATGCTACAACCGAATCACACGGCAGTGCCATAAATTCTGTCCTTAATACAAATAACTGCATGTAACATATAAATTGACATTTTGCAATCGAAAGACAACACTCGATGGTCAAATGATAGCAATTTCATAGATTTCCGAATGTAAAAACTTTATAAAAACTTTATTTATATTTATAAATTTCAGTATTATTTATCTAAATTAGGTAAATTTTAATACGTGAAAGAATACGAAATGTGATCAGCTTAGATCGTTGTACTGCCACTGGTTTGATCGGAAATTTTTTTCGCTAATATAACATGATTTAAGAAAAGTTTTAAAATGATTGAACCAAGTTTTAGGTTAACTCTTTTTTAGAGTTTTCAAGATCACCCTTAAATTTTTATAGGTAAACCTATAATTCTTTTAGATACTGAGACGAATTCAATATGCATCATAACAAATATTTTTTTCTGAACCTAAAAGAGTGAAAGAAAATTCTTAATTGGAAAAATTTTGAAAGATCGTACTAAAGAGAAATTATAAGCCACGCTGTTGGACATTTTCCAGAATTGTTGATATTGTATAATAAATAGATTAGTATAAGTTGTTATTGATTTGAGCCCTCGCGTACTGTTTGTAAACATTTCATTCCGCACATTGGAACACATTTAATTTGTAACAGAACGATCTAAGCTGATTGAAAACCGTCTTTCGAGTATAAGTGATTAAAACAGATACTTTATATCTTTCGATTATAAAGCACGTTATAATTTTTTGCATACTTTAAACTTCTAAAATTCATGCCAAATCTGAAGAACTCGAGTATGATATTTGACAGTTCAAGACAAAATAATAACGTGTCAATACAGGGTTAATTTTAAGTACCGTTTAAATTTACAAAATGTACGTTTGCCAAATACAAATCACATACAATATCTTAATATGTTCCATTTGACACAATGTTAAAATAACAAATAACTCACGCCTATGTAGGGTGTTCTGAAAAAATCAGGAGATTAATTACCTTTTACAAAGCTTCATCTTCATCACTAGTCAGAATCCTAACCCTTAGTTTTGATTTGTATTCTCTATTTAACATACTACAATACAATTTCTTCGTTTCGAGGAACGAACCTTATGGCACGGCTATGTTCATACACTACTGTAGATTACAAATTAAAAAATTCAGTAGTTTTACAATTAAAGAGTCCACGCACCCGTCGGCATATCAACCTATTGTTTCAGGAACGAAACAACTTAGTATCGTCGCAGATAAGGAACAATCGTCCTTAACCCTCGTAAAAGATTCAACATTTTTCCTCTGAGGCACTGCAAGTTCATTGTCATAACCCTATAAGACACAGAGATCAAAATCCTAATGGTAATATGATATTAATGGGCTGCCTACGCACCGAACAATTACTATGCTTGTGATTCTCGTCATTCAAAGAATAGTAATTTTCACTATAATTATGAATACAGTAAGCAACCCTTGTGTTTTATTTCTTCAGTAATAAAAAAACCTTGAACTTCACTTTGCACGGTTTAAATTATTTCAAGGCAACTCAATTGTAATTCCAAAGCTAGAGACACTCTACTTTACTTCACCTAATATTTTACAAACTTGTCTAAAATCGAATCAATACGTGAGTCGTTTACAGACCAAAGCGAATTCATTTAAATTTCAGTATCAAAGCGCATAATTGGTGCTTAATTTCTTATATTTCAAATAAATTTCATTCATCAAATAATTCTTATGCAGTTAATCAGTTTAGCAAATGAGCAGCTCATATTCTGTTTAGAATTGATTCATAATAATTTGCAGAAATTTTCTGCTTAAACGCGACCGTGCAATAATAAATTCAAAGAACTGCGAAAAAGATTTTAAGGCAGCGAGAAAACAGCCTGATGCTGTTAATAATGTTTAACAAAATACCTCGATCGAAAACCTTATAAATAACTTAAATTTATGTATTCTTCAGAAGCTACTTCAAAACATTTAGAGATAAATATAAAATTACCTGAATTTCACCGAATCAAAACAAAATTTTCTGCATAATTTTAAAATAATTTAAAAATTCGAAAAATCGTTCACGGCATAAGGTATAAAAACAAGGTAATAAGAAAAAGAGCCCCTGCAAGCTGGAAATCGATTTGAAGATAACTCTGGTAAGATAGAACGATAAGAAATGCTCGCTGGATGGGGAAGAAAGGCGGTGAAAGGAGAAAAGAAGGTGCAGGAAGAAAAAGGAAACCCGAAGCATGTTAAACTCATTACTACCACGATCCCGAAGGCATAATCCAGATACAGGGGCAGTGTTCGCTATAACTGCCAGCTGGAAAGTATTTGCATTATGCATGGAAATCTACTACCGCCTGCCAGGTTCACCTTTTTTCAGACTGCGAACATTATACCGACGTATGAAAATATCATCAGATATCATTGAAAAACTAATCCATTAGACGTCGGAACCGTTTCTAATGGATATCGGGCATTCTCTTTTTATTTTCTCTGTCAGTCTCGTTTAACACGATAACATGGCACTTAAAACACAATTAGAGTCTCTTTGGTCGTTGAAAAAACTTAATGTCTCAATTGAGAAACATGAATGGAAAATGTTAATCTCATCTCAGATGACTTTATGCAGGACACAAAATATAATAGCATCACCTCATTTATCTTTTACTTGTTATATTATAAAATTTCCATTTTATTATAATTTTCACGTGTTATATCTATGTTTTCAAACCTTATCATCGGAATATCATTCAGAACACAATTTAATTTTTAAAAGTCTTGATACTTTAATCATCATCTGAGAGCAACCTACCTAAAATAAGCACTATACCATAATTATATCTAACAGAGTAAAAATCAATTTTTGTTTTTTTTTTCTATTTGCCTGGAAAATCCTAATTAAATGATTAGAATTAAGATTTATTACTGCGTTTCCTTCTCCTAAATAACAATAACTTTCACGAAACAATGCACTTTAAATAAATCAATAATATTTAAATCTAAAAAATCTAAACTCTTTTGATTCGTCTATAAAATACCACATTAATGGTAATTATTATTTACTACTGCGTTTTATTCCTCGTCCAAAATAAATATACACAAATCGATGATAATCAACAATTCAAAAAGCAATAATTTTCTAGTTTCCTTAAAAGAATGTCAACTCCTGTGAAAAAAGAATTCCATTGTTCGAAAAGACTTTTTTTATTCGTCTATAAAATACCACATTAATGATAATTATTATTTACTGCTATATTTTATTTCTCCGCTATAATAAATATAAATAAACCAATAACAGTCAACAATTCAAAAAGCAATAATTTTCTAGTTTCCTTAAAAGAATGTCAACTGCTGTGAAAAAAGAATTCCATTGTTCGAAAAGACTTTTTTTATTCGTCTATAAAATACCACATTAATGATAATTATTATTTACTGCTATATTTTATTTCTCCGCTATAATAAATATAAATAAACCAATAACAGTCAACAATTCAAAAAGCAATAATTTTCTAGTTTCCTTAAAAGAATGTCAACTGCTGTGAAAAAAGAATTCCATTGTTCGAAAAGACTTTTTTTATTCGTCTATAAAATACCACATTAATGATAATTATTATTTACTGCTATATTTTATTTCTCCGCTAAAATAAATATAAATAAATCGATGACAGTCAACAATTCAAAAAGCAATAATTTTCTAGTTTCCTTAAAAGAATGTCAATTTTTGTGAAAAAAAAATTCCATTGCTTGAAAATACATGCAACGGTAGCAAAATGAGGGACGAGAAAAAGGAATGGCGCTTCCTGTCTACCAAAATTACACCCGATCCGCGTGAAAATTACTTAGATCGCACGGCGAAGGTGCTCCGCGATCTACAGCGTCATTACAGGCTTTTTCCGCAATAAGCCATCCCGGTTTATCGCGAGCGCGTTCGAATCTTAATCTTTTTTTCAATTTGCCACGCCGGAGGAAGCTATTGCGCGTAGATCGTCCGGATCCGCCGTTTCGAGGCAGGTAATTACGCGAACGGCTAAGAGCCCGGTAACCTGTTTCACAGCAATTAATATACACGCGTTCACGGACGAGACGTTTTTCTTGGCCGCGTTGGTAATGGTTAAACGTACAGGACGGATATCGAAATTTATTGGACCGTCGTGAAAATATACGACGCATAATTAATATTGGTTTCATTACTGAAAAGTACGAAGTGTCGATGAAACAATAAACGTCATTACAGGACTGTCGCTGCCCCCTTTCCGCGAATAACTTTGCCCCCTGCAAACGGCCCAACGCATACCTATACAGTATTAATCAAAATTTTGAGACTTCTATTCAATCGATATCTATTAATGTTATTTCCGTTGATGATTTTCTTATCAATTTGACATTAATACTTGGTATTAAGTTTTTATCGCTGAAAAATTGTATAGATTTCGAGAAAAAAATTGTAAAACAATAAGGAACTCTGCAAAGGAAGATCGAGTTTTCCATTTTCACAGATAAAATATTGACTTTCATCATTGTATCGTAAAATAGTAGCAAATATATAGAACTTTAACTTTCTTTTGAACACACAATTTGTTTAGCCCCGTAATATACATATGAAAGTAATTCAGTGAATCTTTTCAGTTTTGTTGTACAGTGTGAACGTGGGTTAACCAGAAAGTTGAGCACTGCAATAAAAATGCTACTGCTACAATGTTTCAGTCGTTCGCGCTGCGGTTGCACCGTGGCGACGAGCAGAAATTTACTGCGACCAACACTTGGTCCCGGTACCACAACGCAGTCGAGGTGGATGTCTAATAATCTCTTTAATAAACGAATAGCTGTTGCAATAAATAACGTTTAATAAGCGTGCTACGTACGAAGGTTTTCTTTCGAAGGTGGTAAGTAATCTAGCCGGGGCGTGGGTTAATGTACCAAGGTGGCTGATATTAATAGCTTTTAATGCACTGGCGCACGGTGATCTAACTCGTAAATCGTCATTACTTGCCGCGAATTACTTCGATTTAAGGTCCGTCCATTGAAATCACGAACGTTAGTTACCCGGACAGTTATGCAAAACGACCAAAGCCCCTTCGACACCTAAGTACCTTGTACGGTGGCAGATAAGGGAATCGAATAGAAAAGTTTTAATTATGTATGCGCATAAACTGCGGAGCAATAAGATATTGCTGCCTATTCACGATTACAGAGCAAATTTTAATAACTTCAAGTAGATAGTACGTTGAGAAATATTAATTAGCGCAAGATTCTCGGTAAGCAGTAAACTGCTGATCGTTATGTACTTATGAGAAATTTACACGCATATGTAAATCACGCATATAATATGCGAAGATGTGAGAAGTATCAAAAGGAAAGGATAGATTATATTCTATTGAGGAATCGGTATTTTAGTTGTGTATATAAAAATATGAATTTACGAATTCGGCATTATAACTAGTTATTTTGTATAAAGTATAAAACTAGAATCAAGCTATCCAATTTCATTCTATTTCTTATGATTTCTCCCTGTATTTAGTGTAACTGATTTTGTGAGTGAATTCGAAGGACGTCAACGTCTATTAAAATCATCTGAAAAGGTTTACTTTGTAAAAATGAACAATTAGTATTTATTATGAAATCTGGAGAACTATTACTTTATAACACAGCTGGAAACCAAGCAACATACCTTTGTTACCGTGCACACAAGTGAGAAAAACAAAACTGTAACAGTTAAGTTGAACAAAAAGTAATAATAATAATTAAGTTCAGTAAGAAGAAATAAAGCAATAATAATTGAGTCGAGAATTCGAACAAACGTATAGGGTACCGGATATAATTGAGCCCTTTCCTTTACTCGCGTTGATTAAACTCCTTTTCACCAAACGAGGATAAACGAGCCAGGTGACAATAACAAACCGGCGTGCTCAAAATTAATAAAGCGCCGCAGAGGTATCGGCGCAAACGTGCACGGTCGCGGCGGCACGCGAGCCATCGTCGTCGATAAATTACCGATCCCGGAAAGTGTTTCCGCGTCCGACACGGAAGGGTTCGTTCGAAGGAAAGAAGCCACATTTGCGCGCAATCGTAAGACCTCCTTCACACGGCAATTCGTGAATCGAGATTCACGTATGATGGATACCGACCGTACTATAGGGTGCTGGTAAGTTGGCTAGCGAGACAGTACAGGGACAAGAGGGGTGCTTCGTCCACACCATCCAATTGTTTTCGTCATACGATGTGATACGATCTGATTCGTCGATATTTTTTGGTTTCTGCCAATAACGGCCTATTTTTATGATTGTGTTGAGGAAGGTGGGCCTATAGACGCTACGATCAATTAAATCCACATTCTTTAGACTCGCCAACTTATCAGCTCCCATGGAATTCAATAGGAGTGTTTAGACTGCAATTTGAGTAAGATACAGGTTTGCGATACAAATTTTGCGTATCCTCGATCGATCGATCGATCGATCATCGCTAACTTTTTTCGAATCAAGGCTAGTGACGAATCATAGAAAAAAATAACGGCATTCACACGGCAACTACGGATTCGCAGTGAAACGTGAAACGGTTCAATAGTGAGAATACAGGCGCCCCTCAACTTCCGCACGTTTTTAAACATTCAACTTGTTAAGCTTTTGCAGTCGGATGTCCCCTCTGAGGGAACATCCTGAGTCGAGCAGGCTACTGAGCTGCCCCCTCTCAGAGAACATTAGACTTTAGCCATCACACTACAATGTTCTTACATTGTAATATTAATCTTTAAAACACAGTTTTTGATGCATATTTTTTTACATCCCTCTACTTTCGAACATTCGCACACACTTTTAGAAACCAATTGTGTACGTAAGTCAAGCCTGTATCTGTAAAATTATCTGGGCTTAGTTACTGCATCAGCGCGTGAATCAGGATACACGAATTGCTGTGCGAAAGAATGAAATCGCGCGTTTCACGAATCACCGTGTGAAGGAGGTCTAAAGGGAGGCAGGCTCGCGAGAGCGCACGGGGCACCAGATAAAAGTCTAATGCGACACAGAAGCAGTCCGCGACGGTGTTGGCGCGCGCGTTCGTAAAGTGATGCATTGGTACCGCCAAGTGATATATGCTTATGGGGCATGCCAGAGTGCCGGACACGCACACGCGAGGCTACGTAAGAGATACACGTGTGTCCGGCCGCGGCGTGTTCATTATGTACTTCGACGAATCATAAAGTAGAGACGCAAAGGAGGATGGGAGAGAAAAGGAAGGATTAAAATCGCGAAGAATTTTCCGGACTCGATTGCCTGCCTAGCGAAAAGAACGCAGGGACAACCCACGCGCATGCGCCTGCGTTATGGCGCGACTTTCCCACCCGATATGATTTAAGCGGCATTTATTATAAGAAAGTGAGATCCACCGCTACTATCGGGGAAGAAAAAAAATCGGCACGCTGGTGTTCGACTTAAATTGTAATTTATACGGCTATTACCGAGCCGTGGGTTGACCATTATAAATTGTTGCTGTATCTGACGGCGTTCTTATTTATAGTTCGCAAATAAATACCGCGATAATACGCGAGTCGCGACCGGTCGCCATGTTTGCGGATCTAATAGGCGTGTGCGCTTAGCGTGATCGGGTAAACGTGAATGACACATGGCCGAGGATAATTAAACAATTACGAGAGCACAACGTTCTTCACGCTCAGGGGCTAAAGAAATCATCTCGCATTCCATTCTAGGACTTTAACGACGACCGTAATTTTCGATGGAACGTAATTTTTTGTAAATTGGATAAGTACGCAGTAAGACGAGTTTTTCAAAAGTTAACGGGTTAACGGAAGCATACGCATTGACTACTTAAATTTACAAGTATAATTCATGAATAAACGTATGGATAAAGACATTTATTTACTATGTGGCGATCTTTCTGCCCTCGCCACTAGAGGAGATCAATCAACTACCTTTTTCGCAAGTACTAGAGTCCGATACGGTTCCTATATGTACAAGTTCCGAAGTATTCCTTCCTATCCTTGTGTCTAAGGCACAGGCCTGCTAGGTAAGCCTTATTGATAAGTAGTCCACTAGCAGACCCCGTACAAAACACTCCTTCCCTTTCCTTTTCCTTCACTCTCCCATCATAGCCGCAGAAATCTAACAGCCATAGCTATAATAACCTAAACTACTTTTGAATTCAAGTATAGCATAAGTTGATATTCTCCGGCTAAATCACACTCTTTTGATCAATTATCCTTACTAATTATGTAAATAATACTGCATAAGATCATTATTAGAATAGATTTGAGATTATTAATAATATACTAATATAATAAATATTTAAGTTTTAATATCTGAAATTAGATAATATCCTATATTATGATATTGTACATCATCGCATATTTATGTTTTTGCATGCCATCTTTTCTTTAATTTTTGTTAATAAAGAATAACCGGGATATGCAAAATTTATCTGATCACGTGTGACTGCAACCACAATGTTTATTAAAGTTACTATTAAAGTAAGTCGACTAGTACTAAGAAAACTAACGATCGGATACGTATCTACCACAGCAAAGCTCGCAGTATGCAAAACACTATTACGTATAATCATTTTGCACGGTGCATATTAACACTGACAATTCAACAGTGTAGCGATTAAACGGCAAAACAAACCAAGTGAGTGGAAACCAGTGCACGGTACACTCGGCAACAGAGCAGCAGCAGTTCCGTTGCGAGCGCGTGTCTAGCAATTTTTGTCCGATAAAAGAGTGTAACCTCTCGTTCCAATTTGAGAATCCTCCTGCGGTGGCTGTCCGCGTGTCCGCTCTAACTGATTCATACCCGCGCATTTGCATTACGAACGCGTCCCCGCCGAGCGACACGACACGTTATTCGAAGCGTGTTGCATTATTCTAATCAAGACTCTAATACCGCCGCGCTTTTGCTTTTATTCGCACGTGGGCAATGCGGCTCGTTTGTACCCGTAACGAGCGCAATTGGGCCCGCCTGTACGTCGCCGCGGTTCGGTTCTACGGATAGTTTCGAGCTATCCTTCCACTCAAACAAACTGTTTCTTTACTTTCTTTTCCTTAATTATATATGTGTAAGATGAATTTCACGACATGATCATCTTAACCCATGTAGTACCGAGCAAATTTAACGAATTTGCTAAGGTTTGGAAAAAAGCTCATGAAAGTGGAAGTAAAAATGATATTTACGAAATTCAACGAGAAGCATGTTACGGAATAAAAGAAAAAATTGAAACATTTATAACGTTTTATAAATTTATTTTGAGATAGAGCTCTCTCGCGATGCAAATAGTTAGGCGCAAATAGTTTTGCTCATTTTAAATTTAAGATTTCATCTTTCAGTCTAAGAAGATGGATGTAACAAATGAACGATCCCCTTAAAAATTCGTAGCCGACTTATAATCTTTTCGAATATCGATTTCACAAAAAATATTTTGAAATATAACAAGCTTCCTCCCTTAGATCATTTGCAGCGCGCGTGTTCAAAAATGCACAATTATAAAACTTAAATTCACTACTTGCTAAAATGCCTCTGTCCAACGCTATACAAAGCAACATCAATTCCCTTCTTTGAACCAGTTCGCCAGCCCCAGCAGGTTCATTAATCATCGCTTAGAAGTCATTTTTCAATACGCATCGATCAATTTATTGATATCCGCCAGATCGATTCGCGATCGGCGCATCCGATAAGTCCCGCCGACAGGGGTGAGGGACTCTGATTTACTGGCGACTCTCGAGTCATGCTCGAAGAAGAACGAAGTGGCGAAGGAGCGAATGAAGAAAGAAAGAAGGGGCATCGAACAAACGGTGCGCTAGAGAAGGAGGAAATGGAGAAGGGCGGCGGCGGCAGGAGGAAGAGGAAGCCAAGATACGCGTGTAACAAGCGTCGCGGGCATTAATTTAGAATGAGCGCTATGACCCTATGCAAATCTCTCGTGTACAGGAAATACTGAGAAGCCAGCCGGAGTATGAAACGTCGCTACTCTTTTGCTCATCCACGCTGCTTCTTTCCGCTTTGCTGCGCGGCGCGTTTGAAATTATTATAGCGCGCATGCAACTTATTCCACGACCGCCGATACGACGTTACTCTTCCTTCATTTGCGTCATGAATCGCTACCTTCTTACCTTACGGTGTTTAATGCCTACACTGTGAACCTAGCACCCCGTAGAACCAATCTCCTCACGGTTATCCGTGCCCAAGACAACTTATAGTCATTGTGAACCAAGGAATTCACCAGAGTTAGCAAAATTAAGATAAACGGTAGAACTAATCAATAGGAATTACAGAAACCGAATGAAATATAAACCAATAAAATACAAATAAAATCGTTGAAGAATAATGCAAGGATCGAGCAAAGGGAAACGTCAACCGGAAGAAGCAATGTTGAGGAACTAACAGAAAAAAATTGGAGGTCTCGCGATATTGTTATGTTTTATTAAACTAGCTCGTTATAGTTCGAGATTGCAACTGACTAACTTATAAATCAATTCAATACCGATGGATTCTGTAACCCATAGTGGTGAAAAAAAATACCAAAAATATGTTTTCCTGCAGACAGAAGAATTAAATCTTGTTTTCAAATATTATAACCAAAAAAATTGCACCAATTAAAAGATGACCGTTCGTAACCCATTTTATAGTAATTAATTATTCTTTATACTGGCCAGTGTAGACGCAAGCATGTTGTGACATATTTCACAATCAAATTATTGCTTAAAAATCATTAAAAAGAAAATGAAATATATAAATAATTTAATCCATTCGTAACCACGATAATGATGTGCAAAACTGATTTGTTAAGGATGAAACATTTGATTTAGTCTCAAATATAAACGAACAAATTTAACTAAATAAATGTGTGTGTATGTGTGTGTGTGTGTGTGTACGCACGCACGCGTGTGTATATTAATTATTAATGTACTTACTCGGATGAAGATAATTTTCGTTTACGTTCCCCGGTACTGACGTTTATCTCTAAACTTGCTTGATAATCGGCATACCTCTGTAACTTATAAGTACTCGTTTTACCTAGAAATTTCACCACCGAGTTAACTTGATCCCGACGGTTTAATCCTACGTATGCGGATGTATCGCTCAACCACGATACATGCACACCTCCTGTAACATAAATAACATTATTTCTCGCATAAATGGAACTAGAGCATCGAGTAAATAAAATCACAAATGTATACTCACCGAACGGACTAAACAGTTGAAATATATCACTGAATTTCCAATCTTTTGGGAATGTTAAATGAAATACGTGATCTCTGCTTGGATTAGCTAAATAGTAGAATGGAATACTTGTTATTAACACTGAATTTATTCAAATTTGTAAGCAAAAGAACGAGAAAACAAAAATACTCACGATCGTCTCCGACTAGGTTTATGTACGGGATATCTTTCAATCTTAATATTAGTAGTCTGGAAAAAATTATAAATTATAGAACACTGAAACAGACGTAATTAATGGCATTAAATGTAACAGAACTTACTTGTTTAGGAAGGGATTGAGTAGTGGTGAGTCAGATAGAACTATTGGAACTTCAGGTGTTTGTAAGGAACCTGAGAAGAATAACTTATTATGGTTACAAATAATCATATAAAAAAAAAAAATAACGAAACAGATGTGATAACTAACCAAGATAATTAGATAGTGCAATGAAACATATTCCAGTAATGTATGCATCGTAACCAGCCTCGTGACATTTCTCTTTCGACGTAGAATAATTTCTACCATCGATAGGTTCCACTTCTGTAATTTTAAACGGTGATTTACTAACTGCTTCTAGCATTAAACCTAAATTCGATGATGGTAAGTTTTCCTTGAATTGCTGCGAATGGGAAATTACTTTTGTATCTAAAATTCTATAAAAAAAAATTTATGTAATAACCGTGATTAATAGCGATACTATTGCTTGACCGAGCAAAATCGGAGCCTCCGATGTTCATGCTCAAACAGATAATCATAAAAATCGTATATTGAACCATGCCACTGTAAATCGTCGGTTCCACGAAGCGTTCTTTATTGACCCCATATAGTATTTTCAATTAGAACGCTTTTCCTTTCGATTTATACGATTATACTAATTAACCATGGCAGTGTAAGTTTCACGATATACAGTAGACAACAAAATGATACCACACTATATGATTTATAGTGTTTCTTGAGTTTAACGTAATGTGTACAAATTTATATTCTACCCTTATCCTAACTCGAGCCTCCCACTCACTTGTTCTTTCGTCGATTAGCATACCTGATCCGTAATAAACTGGCCGGCCCCCGGGCAAGTTGCTAATTTTGGAATAAAACTATAACCTTCCCCTGTAAAGTCAAATTTTACTTATAATTCTTTGATATTTTTTTTGCCGAGATGTATCATTTTTAAATAACTCGAGAAATCCTGTAAATTATAGGCTGTGCTATTATTTTATCGCGCATTATAATTGAGCGATTGACCATTAACCCTTTCGTTACGGGTGCCGGATATATCCGCGCGATGACCTGTTGTAACGTAGGTTTATGTGTGGATTCTTGTTTCAAAATTTACCGTACCGAATTAAATTACTAAGAATTATAACTTGATGTTGTAATTACCATCAATTGTATTTTTATTTACAATAATAGCGAAATTTGTAAATATTTAAATAACTGAATATGCTTTAAAATATATTCATTTTCAAGTTTTTCATATAATATGACGAAAAGTGTAGATATAAGAGAATTCTCTTAAAAAAGTGTACATATAAAAGTATTTCAAGGTAGTGTTGAACGACGTTTTAGCGTTCACCGAAGACTACCAACGTGCAATGTGTACACTTTTCGGCCCGTTCAGTGGGATCACTTCGACGGAGCAGACTGCCGTAACGAAAGGGTTAATGTAATATCTTAAAAATTCCCCCGTAAAAAATAAATGAAAATCTCACTTTTTCATCTTAACACATTGCATGCGGGTATATTTCGCCGCGGGCTTACACGGGTAGCGGGCGTTTTTTCGTGAATTTCGCGGGAATTTGATTATTCAGTAAAATCTTAATAAATCTAAAACTACTTCGTTTTTCTCAACGAAACTTTTTTTTATTTTACACTTAAATACGTGCTCTATGATTACTTAAAAAGAAAAACGACATTTTTTTTTTTAACAGTATCTTTTTTATCGTATTTATACGATACCCGCTCTCCAGCACAAGTCTACTAAATACGTACTTTTACGTGACCCGTGCTTCAGTGACAGACTGCGAAAAATGTAAAAGTAGGTTTCAATGCAATGTGTTAACTTCTGCTGAAAGCTGCTTTTGCTCGATCAAGCTATACACGTGTATTTATGAGAACTGTTTAGAAATGTTTAATTCCTACCTTGGAAATAAACTATGAACAAGGGACTTAAATTCCAAATATGATTCGGGTAAATGTCCAAAGAATTGATGTACTATATGACAGAGATCTAACAACATATTGTGACCAACGATCAATTTTCCCTAGAATGAAAACACGCTTCATTGTAAATCGTATTATACTCACTCGATAAATCATATATGTACATATAATTAATAGAACATACAGAATCTGCAATTTTTCTCATAAGTAAACTTAATCCAACAGCTTGCTGTATTTCCGCCTTTTCTTTTTCTCGTTTTTCAGCATCTTTTCTTTCTTCTTCTTCTTTACTTCCTAATCTTTGCACGACGAGATTACATCCGAAATTGTCCAACTTACTTTCAACTTTTAACTGGTTTGGCCACCTTTTCCGTACTTCTTGGTACACAAGTCGTCTAATGAAAGCGTTACACTTGTCTATCGTTAGCTCATCTGCTTCAGAAGTGATGAATTCATCTATCCTCGTACTGGAATAATTTTCAATTAAGCTTTGTCAACGTTAATAGAAAAACGAGACGTCGATTATTTACCATATATCTTCAATTTGAGGCTTCTCAACATCCGAGATAGGCAACACTTCTGTTGCCTCATCTCTTATCTTTTGCCTCTCTTCCAATCGTTTCATTAATTTTTCTTCTTCGGTCGCAGTTAAATAAGGAATGCCCAATTTGAACAATTTATTGAAATCGAATCCTTGACTAACCAGAAATGATATACAAGATGTCTGGCACATGAATCTGCAATCTGGAGCTGTGCGATTTAGGGGTCGTGGGAAAACGTAAAAATTGTATGATCGCTGATTATACCTTTAAAAGAAAAGAAGAAAAATGACTGCGTTAACATAATTACAGCAATTTACATTTGTATTATAAAATTAAGTACTATTCATTTATTAAATGCTTAAAGAGCAGTATAGACACACTTCTCATACAAGAAAATATAAACTTTAGATAATCTTTCTATAATCAATTACGAAAGCAGAGATTTCCTTAAAGTTGACAAATATTGTGGACCAGAAAAAAAATATATATATTTGATACATTTGATACACGTACTTCTGTGTTTCTGTGTTAAAAGAAAAAACAGAAAGGCCAAATTGAATAAGAAGAAAATCCATTGATCCTGCTCTTAATTTTGCATAATATTGAGCAGGAGTGTCAAAGGCACCAGCATCAGGTCCTGAATTAAGTCCTGTAAATTCTCCATCGATCCCAAGGAACGTTGCATTTTTCAAGACGTCATCCAACTCTAATAAGACCTCTTGAAAATCTGTAAAACATTTTCAAAACTTTAAATATATCGAACAATAAATTAATTTTAGTTATTATATTAATTTTCATACTTAATCTACTACTGATGATTGAGAAAGCAGTATGTAATTATTTATAAAATATAAAACTATTACATTTTTTGACTTTTAATAGATAATATTCTACAAAATAATAATAGCAAACATATCTTTGTTTTACTGACAATATTGAGTGTTTAAACATTAATTTTATGCAATGATTACTTAAATAATTTAAATAATCAATATCTAAAAATAAAACAAAATAAGAAATATTAATCTTCTGTGTGTGATTAAATCTGGCTTTAAATGTGTGATTAAATCTCGCGGTAAAATAAACTTCTTTAGTGATCAGAAGTTGGTAATAGTGGTAATAGAATCTTTGAATCTAATGGGTCAGTTGCTGTAACAAAGTGTATTAATTATTGTGAAATTAATAAAGTATATAAACAAGTAGTTTAAACAGCGTATTATTTTTATGGCAATAAATTTAAAACACATACGTAAACAAGTGTAAAAGGTATTACATTTATAAACTAACACCGCTTCAATATATCACGAAATACGTAAGTTTAAATTTGTCTTCTCACTTGTCTATAAATATTTTACTTAAATATATACTGGGAGATACAGTATTCAATTTTAATAACAAAAATTCCTGTATTTTCTATCATGAAATAATCTTTGCTATGAATGGAGTAATTACATATGCTGCTTTGGTTTAAAGTTTTTAGTTGTTAAAATTCATAAGATCTTGTAAAAGCTTATTATTTGAATGAAGTTTATTATTTGAATTATATAAAATATAATATAGCTGTTAATGTGGACAGTTAAAAATAAATAATATATAAAAATAGATTTTTCAATAAAATTGAAATGAAATAAATTTAATTAAAACACAAATTACAATCAAAGCAATAATTCAGTGTTTTACCAATATGTTTTAATTTTTTATAATTTTCTTCTGTAAATATATTCAATTAAAAAAGCTACTTTTAAATATAACTTATTAATAATTTATGATTACTTATGTATAAATACCATCTTCAGTAGTTACTTTTTTTCAAATTTATAGGATGCAAGTATTTACTATTAAAAATATAAAATACCACAACTTAAAAGTAATAGTTTTGCTATCATAATTGTATAAGCTATAGAATTTTGTTGGATATCATTCAGTTATATCAGGTTACATATACACCTACAAACTAAAGTGCTTATTCTGTTCTGTTTCATAATTCTATATGGATAAAGTGCTTATGTTACAAAATAAAACATGATACTAAACTAAAAATACTACTTATTGTCCAAAGAATCAAAGTATTGCAACATAAAACGGTAGATTTGTTATTCTTGTAATAACAATGCCTTAAAATATATTATAAAATATACATATATTATAATTTTTAAACAATTTTCTCAGATTTGTTAAACTTGCTATAGTAATTAGTAGTAAAAAATATTTTTAACTGTATTTAAAAGGAAAAGGAATAGGTTACAAATTGAAAAACTCATATTAGTACAAGGAATAAAACTTATATTTCTCACAATATCAGCAAACATGATATAAATTCACTTCAATAGAAGATTATAACGCTAATACTTTCGTTATTTTAGCTACATAATGTTTGTACTTGAGTTACAGATTATTTTATATCTAACATTATGTAAATCTAATATAAGAACATAAATATTTTATTTTTAATATATATATAGATAATACACAATCCTATCTTCAATGATCTAATATATTACATGCTTCCAAATCTATTGGTTATTTAGCAATGTTTTAAATAATATTTAAAAAATACACAAGTATATAAAAATAAATACACAATAAATCTTACTATTTCTTTAAAAATGTATATATACACACACACATTACAACATGGTTTCTGTAATATCATTTTACAATTATTATGTCACATGTATTTTGATTTTTCTCTTAAATAACACTTTCATTAACGGTTCATATTAATCTCTTGCACTTGCAATACATTGTGCTAAAAATATATCTCCTACCTCCAATTCATAATAATTCAATATCTGCAACATGTCGTAACTCCATTTCAAAACATCACTTTGTCCATTGTATCAATTATATTTCAAAACACTGCAACTTTCTATATTTACTCCAAACCGCAAAAAACATAACCTTGAAATGGTTGGACTTTACATGATTCTATTTTTAGAGTCACATTAGCTGTCAAAAGGTATAGAAAACATATATTGTGTATCACAAATTTAAAAATGATAAAAATTATTAGAACTGCAAAACACATACGAAATTCTGCTAAAAAATAATCAACAATAGTATGAATCTGATAAGAAATAGAAATATTGTTTTATCCTATGTCCTAATTTTTTCTTGGTTAATATTTTCCTCTTAATGTTTTTTACTCCAAATAGGTAATGTGCACGTATACAGAAATTCATTATTATAAATCAGTCACAGAGAAAATAAGGCATTACGTATATATAACCCTGCTCTCAATCATCATGATGACCAAATGTATGAGTTGTATGTTTATCTTTTCCAGTTACTCACTCAAAGAAGTCACTTCCATTTTTTTTTAACCTTGCACTTGTTTATCCACACTCAATCTATAACAAACATCTCTGATTTCCCTGCTAGAACTGCAATTAAACGCGAAAACTAACGGGATCCATCGATCCCACACGATCTTTTCATACCAAAGTACTCTAAGCAGTGATGCCAGACTGAGGACGGGAGTTCTCGAGAACACCCCCTTCCAATACGCACACTACTGCAGGAGACGCGTGTACGTGAGCTCAGCGTTTCGGACGACTTCGGGAAATCGAGAGAGAAAACAAATGAAAGACTTTCTCTCTCGCTCTTGAAGCACTGAAATCCAATGTGGTTGGATTCTCACCAGGACTCATTTTACCTGTAGTGACGTATATGTACGTATGAGTTCCCATGCGGAGACAATGAGTAAGATCGATGAAGTGCATTGTATTCAACCAAACCCACACCTATTTATTTGTACATTATTTTACCGAATAAACGTGCATCACTCTTGCATCCTTAAATTAATGGCTTTTATCATTTATTTGTACTCTTCGATTTTTCGATATTATCTGTGGTTGAGTCAATGAAAAAAAAAGTGCAGAAAGCTGCCCTTTCCTTATATATATATAATTTCCTTATTTCTCTTTGTTCATCACAATTCCTTAAACTTCAATTCTTTATGTAATAATTTATTGCATTACCAATTAGCCTTCATTGTTTAGTTATTTTTTAATTAATAAATACAGTCAAGTTTTGGCGCAAAATAGAATTACTTTTAGTTTCATGGTATTTAATGCATTACAATTAAATTGTGTACAATTTTTAATAATTTTATACATTTAGGTAATATTTTCGATGGTTTAATATTTTATTAAAATTTTTATAACAAATCTGAATGATATTACGTAAAATGTGTTCTTTTGACGATTAATCAATTTTTCGGATGATAAATCGATGATGTCCTTTAAAAACAAATAATTTACTGAATTTTATAATTGTTTGTACAATAAATTTTTGCAGTTCCCATTGTCCGGTATTATTTAATTATTTTTAATTTTGTAAATGTAAACGATTTTTAACACTAAACAGAGGCACTTCTAAATTTCCTTGTATTCAATATATTGCAATTAAATTATTTGAAGTTTTGATAGTTTTTGAACTATCGAACCTATATACTACAGTTCATGTAATATCTTTAATATTTCGTTAGTAAATAAGAAAAATGTTCTGTAAAATTTTATTGATTAAAGGATATATACTTTTAATATTTAAATAATGATGGTTGGTTATTTGTTGGTTAATCTAAAACGTTATACACCTCTGCTTCTATTATGATTATGATTTTAGTAAAATCGTGAGAAGCTTAAGATTGGAAAAATACATTTCTATTAATAAAATAATTCTAATGCTTACAATGAAGCTAAGTTGTCAATTCTAATCAGTAAAAGAAAATGTGTCTCAACTATTACCATTTCTATTCATAATTTATAATTCCGCGCAAAGTAATGAACAATTTCGGTTCTACACAATCCTTCTGTATTAGAAATTCACGATTATCTTCATTTGTTATTTTAAATGTAAAAAGTTACTGAACCTGTAAAATTCGTTACGAAGTGAAAAGCAAATAGAATTATAAAACTAAATTTCGTAGGATTATTTATGAACACAATCTTCTAGATAGGAAAAATATAGATAATTTATAGGAAATGAATATAATATTCCATACGCGTTATCGTTCAATTAATTTTTATTAATCGTTATTTTACATTAGCGACGATGCCATAACTTTACTTATTTCAAATTCGCGCTGAATCGTTCTGCGCAACCGCGGCCGGCTGCTGGTCCGTGACGCCGGTCGAGGTGACCCTTTCCAGCGTGGGACGCCATCGCGTACGGATGTTTGACAGGTCGAACGAAACGCGTCTCGCATAATCGCCAACCATAAACGCGTTTTTACGGGTTATAGCTTCGTGATTTCGCGTAATTTAGCCCATTCATCACTATTAACGGTCGGGAGTGTTAGATTTTTATTTTTATTTGTTTTTATATCACCGATTCGATACAAATTCAATTCGCCTACAGTGTTTCGCGACCGAGAGTGTTAGACTTTTATCTTATTTTTTTTTTATTAACGAGTGGTGGTACCTGGATATAGGACTGCATCCTGGATACTACTGATGCTACTGATAATCTACCCGATGCAGGGCTATGGGGTCCATAGAAGACGCGTGATGCTAATCGCCATACGGTGAGTCACATATTTCATTGTTCCTCCGGTTTCCAATCATGTCGTAGGACGAATGGTCCGAAACGACACGGGAATTGGTTGTATTTTTTATTATTATTGCGAGCATAGTGACCACGAGTATTTTATTACTCGTGTACATTGATATATTATTTGTTAGGGCTTTCTTGTGTCTCGCGTTTGCATAAATTTATTACATCCATTTCTGTTTTATATGATTTTATAATTTTACACAACTTCATTATATTGAGTATTATTATTTGCATTAGAATTTCATATTGTCTCATACTAAAGCTTCGATCTGTTACGCACAAAAACTTTCGAAAGACGTTCGAGCTTGCTTACGTAATGTAAACAAGAAAGCATTTCGCGACGAGCTGGCAGGTGGTATCGAAGCGACAGCTGTTGAACACATGTTCATTGTCTTCGATTCTTAGAATTGTCGCCTCGATAATCCTACCACTCGAGGGTTTTTTTAACATGTTCATTCAGAGCTTGGAAATATATTTCATGTAGTGAATAGGAAACAGTTTACTTTGTATTAAAATAAATTTCCAAATTACCCAGCTCTGAATACGTACCTTTTCCCTTCCCATTCCTTCAACGTAATAAAATAAATAAAATATGTGAAATAAATAAAGCGAATAAAACAAACAAAACCCTTCCTTGTGTTTTATTATCCCCTTCTCTGAAAAAAGTGTTAGATCGTTAGCTATGTTATTAATTACATTTTTAGCTGGGATTCATAGCACACATGAAGACGCAAGGTTAGTCATATTTTTGTGTTCAATTATTATGTGTAGTATTGGCCGTTTTATCCATCCATTCTTATACATATCAATTTTTTAAACTCGGTATTTCAATTTCGTCGTTCGGCGTCGAATTGCAATATTTTCTTTGTTCATATTTGTTATTCCTCGGTGTCAAACTTCGGATGCTTGAACGGCGGCCGCTACATGTAATAGGCTAGAAAATTATTCATGATACAAACTCCACTTTAAATTCAACATATTGTTTCTTGTCAGCTCAGAATTAAATAAATGTTAGAATTTTCAATTTAAATAAATATCTTTTATACAAATTTACAAGTAAGCAATTCAGGAGATTTAATTAACTTCGAAAATTGTCATTCAGATATTATAGTCTTGAATTTAGGAATAATATCTATAAATTTAAAATTCATTAATTAGTGCTTCTTTTTATTTGATCTGTTGTTCTTTCGAAGTTGTTCAGTTCGGAAGCTTTTTTTTTAACGCACGTAGGGAACAGTCGAACATTCATAAAGAAATTGTGGATGTTTATGCAAATTAATATTTTTATTAGTACAATTAAAGGAATCGAGCTTAAATAAAAATTTATATCTTGCACATTGAGTGTATTTCGTGCTTCTACATTTATTTGAATTTCCCATTAATGCATAAACATCTATGGTTTAATATCGAGTTGCTGCAAATGTTTTGTTGAATTCATTCTCATCTGCTTGCCGAAGAAGAAGGAAATCTACAGCTGTATCTTCGAAGAGGCCCAACATGTTACGAAGAGGGCTGCAACGTAATGGTTGTCCATATTAGAGTAAACGTTTTGTTCTACGATGGACAACCATTTTTTATTTTACTTTGTCACTATGCTCGCTATGTGTTCTTTATCTATTTTACACTATTGTCCAAAATCGAGAAGTACTAACACAGATTTCGTTCCCAAATGAAATATAATATTCTGTGCAACAAGTTTTAAATATTCAATTTTCAATTAATTAAAACATTTCTGTGTACTACTTGATATTTGGGTCATTTATTGTTTAATAGGAACGGTAAGTCTTTTTTTATCATTTTCGCTTTCACTTTTGAGAACACATTAGATGTTTCACGTAATATTTAAATCATAATTACGAATATTCAACTTTTAACTAAAACTTAAAGCTTATTAAATTGGCGTTGCAAATTAATACAGCCTCTCAAGTTTTCTGATATGAATATTTTACTTTATCTAATATTTCAAATATATTAAATTAATGTTTTGCATCATTAGAGGCTGTCGGGTATGTTTCCGATTTTCTTTTTTGAAAATTCTCACTTTATTTTGGAAAAAGTAATGGTTTTGACAAATGCTTAAATTATCTCTGTTAACATCCAAAGAATTATAATATTATTGCAACAAAATACAATAATTTGAATTCCAACATTAAAATCTTTAATTTACAAGTAGTAATCAATTTTTTAATTTAAACGTTTTAATTAAAAAATTTTTTAAATCATTAATTAGTATAAGTACTCCTTTGGGTACTTCGCAAGATCTGTTAGTCTTCTCAGAGTTGTTTAGTTTTTCGGAAGCTCTTTTTTAACGAACGTAGGGAATATTCAAACATTTCTAAGTGAACGTGTAGTTTAGAAAAATTTATAATTTGACGAACTATGTTAAAAAAATAAAATCCGAACAAAGTAAAAAATATTTAAATGCTACAACCTATAAATTAGTTTTAATATTTCATATATTTTACGTATTGCATTTTCTATTTCGTATTCGTTTGGGTTTTCCATAGATGTTTCGCTCGATGAAGAGGTCAGGAAGGGGCCTGCCAGGACTTGGAAATTAGTACCGCGAATGAGCATAGTTTATAGGTTTTGCCCACGGTTTTTTCGCTTTTCAGAGAGTTTCGAAAATAGTCAGTATATAGGTTCTACCAATTTAGGAGTTATGGAAAGTAGGATCTCCGAGGGAAGGGTTTAGGGGTTTACAGATTAGAGAGTTTAGGATAGGGGGTTAAAGGGTAGGGAGTATCTAGATTCAAACCCTCCGTTTAGGCGGAGTTTGGTTTAGTAAAGTAGTAGTTTGCTAGTACCTTTAAATTTGGTACCTTTTGTCCAGTAGTCAGCGTGGCCGTGGCGCGTATATACTCTCAGGGCCCTCCGTTCACGCGGAGCTTGTTTGTTGAAAGGTCACAGCCACGTTGCATTCGAGTCCTTTTTTATTTGTTAGGGGTACCGGGGGTGGGTTTCGCGGTCGTGACGTTGGGGGTACGCGGTCGTAACGTTGGGGTACGCGGTCGTAACGTTGGGGTACGCGGTCGTAACGTTCGCGGTACGCGGTTTAAGGGATGGATTCAAACCTTCCGTTCACGCGGAGTTTGGGTTAGTAAAGTAGTAGTCTGTAAGTACCTTTAAATTTGGTACCTTTTGCCCAGCAGTCAGCGTGGCCGTGGCGCGTATATACTCTCAGGGCCCTCCGTTCACGCGGAGCTTGTTTGTTGAAAGGTCACAGCCACGTTGCATTCGGGTGCTTTTTTATTTGCTAGCGTATTCCGGGGGTGGGTTTCGCGGTCGTAGGGTTGGGGGTATACGGTATATGGGGGAGGGGGGTGGGAGCAAACCCTCCGTTTATGCGGAGTTTGGTCCAGTTGTTCAATTCTGTACATTTTGGTACATTCAGTCCGGGGGCCAGTCTGTTTCTAGCGCGTATATACACTCAGGGCCCTCCGTTACCGCGGAGCTTGTTTCGTTGAAAGGTTATAACCAGGCTGGACTCGGACTTTTTTGGTTAGGTTATCGCGCGCGAGGGTTGTGGGAGTGGTGGGTTTAGGGAATTCGGTGAGCAGGCGCGCGTGGGGTTCTGTGGGTGTAGAGTCAAGGGGTATTAGTAGGGCGAAGGTATAGCGATAATCGGTGTAGGAATACGGCACACCAACCAATCGGTGTGGGTTGTAGGTGTAGAACCCGGTGCGTTTTTTGCTAGGGGTGTGGGACGAGGGTGCATCGCGTTTAAGGGGTTTGTGGGTTTTGAGTCGAAGGGGTAGCGGTTTGGATCGCGTTTAAGGGTAAGCGGTTTCGTGCGTGTTAGGTTCCGTGTATCAGGGGGTAATAGCATAAGGGTGGGGGTTTTGCGGGTATTCGGGTCTTCGGTGGCGCGGAAAACGGGGTGTGGGTTCAAACCCTCCGTTCACCCGGAGTGGGTTCAAACCATCCGTTCACACGGAGTTTGGTTTAGTAGAGTAGTCTTATAGTACTTTATAGTACTTTCCATTAGATAATCGATGTGGCCGTGATGCGACCCCACCGCCGGGGGCCGTCGTGCAGAGGCGTGATCCTTCCAGCATTTCAGGGTCCTCCGTTCACGCGGAGCTTGAGTGCGTTTTAGCGTTATAGCCACGTTGAATTGGGGTGCTTTTTTATTTGCTTTTGTATTTGCTAACGGTTTCCGGGGGTTGGTTAAGGGGCCGTAGGGTGGTGGGGGGGGTACGGTAGGGTGGGGGGTGGGCGCAAACCCTCCGTTTATGCGGAGTTTGGTCCAGTTGTTCAATTCTGTACATTTTGGTACATTCAGTCCGGGGGCCAGTCTGTTTCTAGCGCGTATATACACTCAGGGCCCTCCGTTGACGCGGAGCTTGTTTCGTTGAAAGGTTATAACCAGGCTGGACTCGGGCTTTTTTGGTTAGGGTAACGGGTGTGGGTCGTGGGAGTGGTGGGTTTAAGAAATTCGGTGAGCGGACGCGCGTGGGGTTTTATGGGTGTAGAGGTGTTAGAATCTCGTTTGAGGGTAAGCGGTTTTGTTCGTGTTGGGTTTCGGGGATCAGGGGTAATATTATAAGGGTGAGAGGTTTTGTGGGTGCGTGTTCCGGGGATTAGAGTAATAGCATAAGGGTGAGGGGTTTTTTTCGTTATTCGGGTCTTGGGTGCTGGGGTAAAAGTACAGGGGAAGGGGGTGCTGGGTTGGGGGGCAGGGTGGGTGGGTCTCGAAGTGCAGTCACCTCCTCGTGGTGAGACCTGGAAATTGGTGCTGGTTTTCCGTTGAGTAATCAGTGGAATACCATACCAAGCTAAGAACTGCGCAAGGAATTTATGGTTCAATTAATTTTGAATAAAACTTCTAATCTGCAATTTGTTGGACGTTTAATAATTTTTAAATAAAGATAAGGTAAGTGTGGCGCGGTTTCCAGTATAAACTGATGATCAATAAAAATTGAATAAACATTAATCCGTATAAATTATTACATTCATCTTTTATGAATTAATTATATTTTTGCAATTTAAAAACGTGTGCTAATAAATGAACCTGTAATACTTAGCTCTGTAATTCTATTTGTTCGTTATTTCGTTATGAATTTTACAAGTAATTTTTTATATTCGTAATAATATACAAAAGTAATCGTGGATGATTTTTAATGTAGAAGGTTTATGTTTAGTTTATGTTTAATATAGAAGGCCCCACCATAATTCTATAAAATGTAATATTCGCCAAGACAATACCAATTCAGGACTAAAATGAAAGTTCCTGCAAAAGAAATTAGTAGTTTCATATTTTTGTAATTAAATTTCTTTATGCTGCATCATAAAATTTCAATTAATTTATTGTTTGTTTGTTGAAAATGTAGTATAGTAATACATTTTAAATATCACGTTTATTACATGGATTTATTGCTCGTTGAAAGAATCATCATAGAATCAGCCGTTTCATTTCGGCCGACATTTAGGTTTACACACTGCATACGGTATGTAAATTTAAGAAATTCGTTTAAATGAACTGAATCGTAACAAAATCCACATAAATAGATAATATGAGGCCTAGAAAAGAAGGTACACGCGTTAGAATTCCTGAATAAACGCTGTAAATATATATATTTTTGCAAACTGTCAGTTTGATCGATTTTGTGGACACTGAAACACTATCACCACATACCGGTGAACGGGTGGAACTAATTTTCGTCTACCTGTCACTTACAACCCAGCAAAAATATTAAAATTTCTCTACTTAATGACAAGCTATTTATATGATTGTCGGCTCAAATTAAAGGTAAAGATCTCTGTAAGTAGAGATTAATCATATGGTATCAAAAGCAAGTGGGACTTTGTAGAAATAAGAATTAAGTAAAAAGGTGAACGAAGAAAGTGATTTTAAATTTTCGCGCTTAAATTAAGTAACTTTAGTTTGTGGCTCCATCTATTGATGAACCGTTGAAACTGTTACCGAAGTAGTTCGTTTATTTATCGTATAGGTGGAGCAACAATGTCTTTCTTCACCGCCTCTTTTTATTATTGAAAAAATTTGCGAGTTGTTTGCGGGTTTCTTTGATAGGTGGCAGGCCTCATCAAAGTCAGTTACCACTTTTGTTTACTTGTCGATAAATGTTTGTCACCAGTTTGGACACCTTTTGGAGAGATGGCGCTGTTAACGTGATTAAAATCTTTTCGATATGTGGGAAATTTTAAACTGATTTTATATATTGCAAAAAGATAAATTGTATAATTATTGTATGCCACTATAAGTTACTAATGCTTAACCGTATGTGTCTGTACGTATACATTTATTGAACTGCAATGTGTAAAACAGGTAAAGCAATAATTAAAAAAGAAATAAAGTGGTATGATATAACATTTGTAAATTAATTTCATAACTTTTATAGCTGCTATTTCTATAATTCGAAGTTGTATCTACCTTTTAACTATGGTTCAATTTTATGGTTCAATTAATTTTCAACAAAACTTCTCATCTATAATTTGTTGGACATTTAATAATTTTAAAATAAAGATAATGTAGATATAGCGCGGTTTTGCAGTCCCATTATTCAACATATAGAGAACATTAAGTTGTATTATCGTGTTCTCCAATAAACTGTTTGATTGAAATATGCACGCTTTTATATGTGTTGCATACCTTCACAGATCATTTTCTAATAACATAATTTTCAAATCGCAAAAGATACATTTCGGGAGTAATTTAGTATCTTAAAAGTTTGCGCCGTGACATTTTGAAACTCGTAGTAATAGTTGCAACTATTGGTTTTCGATTTATAAATTTTATCACACATTTGAATGGTTAATATTGAATATAAAAATAAATATTGTTACAGAACGCGTCTGGACCTGGAAATGAACAACGGGACAACTCCCAGCATCGGAAATCTACTGAAGAAATTACACACATATTGCAAAATCAGATTATTTATTGCAAAATTGTTTTATACAATGTATTTTACAAAAATCATAATAAATTAGATTAATTTAACAGTATTACAATGCTTTACCATTTATTCCCTCTCCCATCTTATCTAAGATAATAATAAATAATGTACGGCAATATTTAAAAATAAAATTCGAAAAAAACTAGTACAAAACGCGAGAAAATAGAAAACGTAACGAAATCTGTTGAAAAATTCCGAGAAAAATATTCCCTGCTACCTCCTCGGTTGTTATGTTCTCCTAATACAAAATCGAGATTCTCAGAGCAAAGTTCGCTTCAGATTCGAAAGTTCCGCGCTCGGAAAATTCCGAGAAATGACGTCACGTTCCGAGAAATCGCGAAATTCTTAGAAATGACGTCACGTTCCGAGAAGTCAAGAAATTCCAAGTAATGACGTCACGTTCCGAGAAATCGAGAGCGCGGGAAACATGTGCCACCTCCTTGCATGTCATGTTCTCCTGATACAAAATTTCAAATTCATTTCAAATTTTGCTCCGAAAATCTCGATTTTGTATCAGGAGAACATAATGACTGAGGAGGTGGCACGGAATATTTTTCTCGGAACGTGACGTCATTTCTTGGAATTTCCCGAGCGCGGAACTTTCGAATCGGAACCGAATTTTGCTCCGAAAATCTCGATTTTGTATCAGGAGAACATAATGACTGAGGAGGTGGCACGAAATATTTTTCTCGGAACGTGACGTCATTACTTGGAATTCCTCGATTTCTCGGAACGTGACGTCATTTCTCAGAATTTCGCGATTTCTCGGAACGTGACGTCATTACGTGGAATTTTTCGATTTCTCGGAACGTGACGTCATTACTTAGAATTTCTCAATTTCTCGGAACGTGACGTCATTTCTCGGAATTTTTCGAGCGCGGAACTTTCAAATCTGAAGCGAACTTTGCTCTGAGAATCTCGATTTTGTATTAGGAGAACATAACAACCGAGGAGGTAGCAGGGAATATTTTTCTCGGAATTTTTCAACAGATTTCGTTATGTTTTCTATTTTCTCGCGTTTTGTACTAGTTTTTTCGAATTTTATTTTTAAATTTTGCCGTACATTATTTATTATTATCTTAGATAAGATGGGAGAGGGAATAAATGGTAAAGCATTGTAATACTGTTAAATTAATCTAATTTATTATGATTTTTGTAAAATACATTGTATAAAAAGATTTGGAACAAATAATCTGAATTTGCAATATGTATGTAATTTCTTCAGTAGATTTCCGATGCTGGGAGTTGTCCCGTTGTTCATTTCCAGGTCCAGACGCGTTCTGTAACAATATTTATTTTTATATTCAATATTAACCATTCAAATGTGTGATAAAATTTATAAATCGAAAACCAATAGTTGCAACTATTACTACGAGTTTCAAAATGTCACGGCGCAAAATTTTAAGATACTAAATTACTCCCGAAATGTATTTTTTGCGATTTGAAAATTATGTTATTAGAAAATTATCTGTAAAGGTATGCAACGCATATAAAACTGTGTATATTTCAATCAAACAGTTTATTGGAGAACACGATAATACAACTTAATGTTCTCTATATGTTGAATAATGGGACTGCAAAACCGCGCTATACTTACATTATCTTTATTTTAAAATTATTAAATGTCCAACAAATTATAGATGAGAAGTTTTGTTCAAAATTAATTGAACCATAAAATTGAAACATAGTTAAAAGGTAGATACAACTTCGAATTATAGAAATAGCAGCTATAAAAGTTATGAAATTAATTTACAAATGTTATATCGTACCACTTTATTTCTTTTTAATTACTGCTTTACCTGTTTTACACATTGCAGTTCAATAAATGTATACGTACAGACACATACGGTTAAGCATTAGTAACTTATAGTGGCATACAATAATTATACAATTTATCTTTTTGCAATATATAAAATCAGTTTTAAATTTCCCACATATCAAAAACATTTTAATCACGTTAACAGCGCCATCTCTCCAAAAAGTGTCCAAACTGGTGACAAACATTTATCGACAAGTAAACAAAAGTGGTAACTGACTTTGATGAGGCCTGCCACCTATCAAAGAAACCCGCAAACAACTCGCAAATTTATTCAATAATAAAAAGAGGCGGTGAAGAAAGACATAGTTGCTCCACCTACACGGTAAATAAACGAACTACTTCGGTAACAGTTTCAACCGTTCATCAATAGATGGAGCCACAAACTAAAGTTACTTAATTTAAGCGCGAAAATTTAAAATCACTTTCTTCGTTCACCTTTTTACTTAATTCTTATTTCTACAAAGTCTCACTTGCTTTTGATACCATATGATTAATCTCTAGTTACAGAGATCTTTACCTTTAATTTGAGCCGACAATCATATAAATAGCTTGTCATTAAGTAGAGAAATTTTAATATTTTTGCTGGGTTGTAAGTGACAGGTAGACGAAAATTAGTTCCACCCGTTCACTGGTATGTGGTGATAGTGTTTCAGTGTCCACAAAATCGATCAAACCGACAGTTTGCAAAAATATATATTTCCAGCGTTTATTCAGGAATTCTAACGCGTGTACCTTCTTTTCTAGGCCTCATATTATCTATTTATGTGGATTTTGTTACGATTCAGTTCATTTAAACGAATTTCTTAAATTTACATACCGTATGCAGTGTGTAAACCTAAAGGTCGGCCGAAATGAAACGGCTGATTCTATGATGATTCTTTCAACGAGCAATAAATCCATGTAATAAACGTGATATTTAAAATGTATTACTATACTACATTCTCAACAAACAAACAATAAATTAATTGAAATTTTATGATGCAGCATAAAGAAATTTAATTACAAAAATATGAAACTACTAATTTCTTTTGCAGGAACTTTCATTTTAGTCCTGAATTGGTATTGTCTTGGCGAATATTACATTTTATAGAATTATGGTGGGGTCTTCTATATTAAACATAAACTAAACATAAACCTTCTACATTAAAAATCATCCACGATTACTTTTGTATATTATTACGAATATAAAAAATTACTTGTAAAATTCATAACGAAATAACGAACAAATAGAATTACAGAGCTAAGTATTACAGGTTCATTTATTAGCACACGTTTTTAAATTGCAAAAATATAATTAATTCATAAAAGATGAATGTAATAATTTATACGGATTAATGTTTATTCAATTTTTATTGATCATCAGTTTATACTGGAAACCGCGCCATACTTACCTTATCTTTATTTTAAAATTATTAGATGTCCAACAAATTGCAGATTAGAAGTTTTATTCAAAATTAATTGAACCATAAATTTCTTGCGCAGTTCTTAGCTTGGTATGGTATTCCACTGATTACTCAACGGAAAACCAGCACCAATTTCCAGGTCTCACCACGAGGAGGTGACTGCACTTCGAGACCCACCCACCCTGCCCCCCAACCCAGCACCCCCTTCCCCTGTACTTTTACCCCAGCACCAAAAACTCGAATACCCAAAAAACCCCTCACCCTTATACTATTACCGTGATCCCCGGAACGCGCACCCGCAAAACCTCTCACCCTTATAATATTACCCCTGATCCCCGAAACCCAACACGAACAAAACCGCTTACCCTCAAACGAGATTCTAACACCTCTACACCCATAAAACCCCACGCGCGTCCGCTCACCGAATTTCTTAAACCCACCACTCCCACGACCCACACCCGTTACCCTAACCAAAAAAGCCCGAGTCCAGCCTGGTTATAACCTTTCAACGAAACAAGCTCCGCGGTAACGGAGGTCCCTGAGTGTATATACGCGCTAGAAACAGACTGGCCCCCGGACTGAATGTACCAAAATGTACAGAATTGAACTATTAAACCAAACTCCGCATAAACGGAGGGTTTGCGCCCACCCCCCACCCTACCGTACCCCCCCCCACCACCCTACGGCCCCTTTACCAACCCCCGGAAACCGTTAGCAAATACAAAAGCAAATAAAAAAGCACCCCAATTCAACGTGGCTATAACGCTAAAACGCACTCAAGCTCCGCGTGAACGGAGGACCCTGAAATGCTGGAAGGATCACGCCTCTGCACGACGGCCCCCGGCGGTGGGGTCGCATCACGGCCACATCGATTATCTAATGGAAAGTACTATAAAGTACTATAAGACTACTCTACTAAACCAAACTCCGTGTGAACGGATGGTTTGAACCCACTCCGGGTGAACGGAGGGTTTGAACCCACACCCCGTTTTCCGCGCCACCGAAGACCCGAATACCCGCAAAACCCCCACCCTTATGCTATTACCCCCTGATACACGGAACCTAACACGCACGAAACCGCTTACCCTTAAACGCGATCCTAACCGCTACCCCTTCGACTCAAAACCCACAAACCCCTTAAACGCGATGCACCCTCGTCCCACACCCCTAGCAAAAAACGCACCGGGTTCTACACCTACAATCCACACCGATTGGTTGGTGTGCCGTATTCCTACACCGATTATCGCTATACCTTCGCCCTACTAATACCCCTTGACTCTACACCCACAGAACCCCACGCGCGCCTGCTCACCGAATTCCCTAAACCCACCACTCCCACAACCCTCGCGCGCGATAACCTAACCAAAAAGGTCCGAGTCCAGCCTGGTTATAACCTTTCAACGAAACAAGCTCCGCGGTAACGGAGGGCCCTGAGTGTATATACGCGCTAGAAACAGACTGGCCCCCGGACTGAATGTACCAAAATGTACAGAATTGAACAACTGGACCAAACTCCGCATAAACGGAGGGTTTGCTCCCACCCCCCTCCCCCATATACCGTATACCCCCAACCCTACGACCGCGAAACCCACCCCCGGAATACGCTAGCAAATAAAAAAGCACCCGAATGCAACGTGGCTGTGACCTTTCAACAAACAAGCTCCGCGTGAACGGAGGGCCCTGAGAGTATATACGCGCCACGGCCACGCTGACTGCTGGGCAAAAGGTACCAAATTTAAAGGTACTTACAGACTACTACTTTACTAAACCAAACTCCGCGTGAACGGAAGGTTTGAATCCATCCCTTAAACCGCGTACCGCGAACGTTACGACCGCGTATCCCAACGTTACGACCGCGTACCCCCAACGTCACGACCGCGAAACCCACCCCCGGTACCCCTAACAAATAAAAAATGACTCGAATGCAACGTGGCTGTGACCTTTCAACAAACAAGCTCCGCGTGAACGGAGGGCCCTGAGAGTATATACGCGCCACGGCCACGCTGACAACTGGACAAAAGGTACCAAATTTTAAGGTACTAGCAAACTACTACTTTACTAAACCAAACTCCGCCTAAACGGAGGGTTTCAATCTAGATACTCCCTACCCTTTAACCCCCTATTCTAAACTCTCTAATTTGTAAACCCCTAAACCCTTCCCTCGTAGATCCTACTTTCCCTAAGTCCTAAATTGGTAGAACCTATTCACTGACTATATTCGAAACTCTCTGAAAAGCGAAAGAAAACCGTGGGCAAAACCTACAAATTATTCTAATTCGCGGTACTAATTTTCGAGTTCTTCTGGCAGGCCTCTTTGAGACTTCTTCATCGAGGGAAACATCTATGGAAAACCCAAACGAATACGAAATAGAAAATGCAATACGTAAAATATATGAAATATTAAAACTAATTAATAGGTTGTAGCATTTAAATATTTTTTACTGTGTTCGGATTCTAGTTTTTTAACATAGTTCGTGGAATTATAAATTTTCCTAAACTACATGTTCACTTAAAAATGTTTGAATATTCCCTACGTTCGTTAAAAAAGAGCTTCCGAAAAACTAAACTCTGAGAAGACTAACAGATCTTGCGAAGTACCCAAAGGAGTACTTATACTAATTAATGAGTTAAAAATTCTTTAAATTAAAACGTTGAAATTAAAAAATTGATTACTACTTATAAATTAAGGATTTTAATGTTGGAATTAAAATTAATGTATTTTGTTCCAATAATATTATAATTCTTTGGATGATAACAGAGATAGCTTAAGTATTTGTCAAAACCATTGCATTTCCAAAATAAAGTGACAATTTTCAAAAAAGAAATTCGGGAACATATCCGAGAGCCTCTAACGATGCAAGACAGTAATTTAATAAGTTTGAAATATTAGATAAAGTAAAATATTCATATCAGAAAATTTGAGAGGCTGTATTAATTTGCAACACCAATTTAATAAGCTTGCAGTTTTAGTTAAAAATTGAATATTCGTAATTATGATTTAAATATTACATGAAACACCTAATGTGTTCTCGAAAGTGAAAGTGAAAACGATAAAAAAAGACTTACCGTTCGTATTAAACAATAAATGACCCAAATGATCAAGAAGTACAAAGTAATATTTTAATTAATTAGAAATTCGAAATTCGAAACTATTTGTGCAAAATAATATTACATTTTATTTGGGAACGACATTTGTGTTAGTACTTCTCGATCTTTGATCATAGTGTACAACAGACAAATAGCGAGCATAGTGATAAAGTAACGTAAAGAATGGTAGTCCATCGTAGAATAGAATGCCTATTCTAATATGGACAACCATTACGTTGCAGCCCTCTTCGTGACAATATGTCGGGCCTCTTCGAAGATACATCTGTAGATTTCCTTCTTCTTCGGCAAGCAGATGAGAATGAATTCGACAAAACATTTGCAGCAACTCGATATTAAACCATAGATGTTTATACAATTAATTTAAATAAATGTAGAAGCACGAAATACACTCAATATGCAAGATATAAATTTTTATTTAAAAAATTCTTCTAATTGTACTAATAAAAATATTAATTTGCATAAACATCCACAATTTCTTTATGAATGTTCGACTATTCCCTACGTGCGTTAAAAAAAAAGCTTCCGGACTAAACAACTTCGAAAGAACAACAGATCGAATAAAGAATCCAAAGAAGCACTAATTAATAAATTTTTAATTTATAGATATTATTACTAAATTCAAGACTATAATATCTGAATGAAAATTTTCGAAGTAAATTAAATCTCCTGAATTGCTTACTCGTAAATTTGTATAAAAAATATGTATTTAAATTGAAGATTCAAACATTTACTTAATTTTGAGCTGACAAAAAACAATATTTTGAATTTAAAGTGGAGTTTGTATCATGAATAATTTGCTAGCCTATTACATGTAGGGGCCGCCGTTCAAGCATTCGAAGTTTGACACCGAGGAATAACGAATATGTACGAAGAAAATATTGCAATTCGACACCGAACGACGAAATTGAAATACCGAGTTTAAAAAATTGATATGTATAAAAATGGATGCTAAAACGGCCAGCACTACACATAATAATTGAACACAAAAATATGACTAACCTTCCGTCTTCATGTGTGCTAAAAATCCCAGCGAAAAATGTAATTAGTAACATAGCTAACGATCTAAGACTTTTTTCAGAGAAGAAGATAATAAAACACAAGGAAGGGTTTTGTTTGTTTTATTCACTTTATTTATTTCACATATTTTATTTATCTTATTACGTTGAAGGAATGGGAAGGGAAAAGGTACGTATTCAGAGCTGGGTAATTTGGAAATTTATTTTAATAAAAAATAAGTAAACTGTTTCCTGTTCACTACATGAAATATATTTCCAAGCTCTGAATGAACATGTTAAAAAAACCCTCGAGTGGTAGGATTATCGAAGCGATGAATCTAAGGATTGAAAACAATGTTCAACTGTTATCGCTTCGATGCCACCTGCCAGCTCGTCGCGAAATGCTTTCTTGTTTACATTACGTAAGCAAGCCCGAACGTCCTTCGAAAGGTTTTGCGTGTAACAGATCGAAGCTTTATTACGAGATAATATGAAATTCTATTGCAAATAATAATACTGAATACAATGAAGTTGTGTAAAATTATTAAATCATGAAACAGTAATGGATGTAGTAAATTTATGCAAACGCGAGACACAAGAAAGCCCTGACAAATAATATATCAATGTACACGAGTAATAAAATACTCGTGGTCACTATGCTCGCAATAATAAGCAAAAATACAACCAATTCCCGTGTCGTTTCGGACCATTCGTCCTACGACATGATTGGGAACCTGAGGAACAATGAAATATGTGACTCACCGTATGGCGATTAGCATCACGCGTCTTCTATGGTCCCCATAGCCTGCATCGGGTAGATTATCAGTAGCATCAGTAGTATCCAGGATGCAGTCCTATATCCAGGTACCACCACTCGTTAATAAAAAAAAAATGAGATAAAAGTCTAACACTCCCGGTCGCGAAACACTGTAGGCGAATTGAATTTGTATCGAATCGGTGATATAAAAACAAATAAAAATAAAAATCTAACACTCCCGACCGTTAATAGTGATGAATGGGCTAAATTACGCGAAATCACGAAGCTATAACCCGTAAAAACGCGTTTATGGTTGGCGATTATGCGAGACGCGTTTCGTTCGACCTGTCAAACATCCGTACGCGATGGCGTCCCACGCTGGAAAGGGTCACCTCGACCGGTGTCACGGACCAGCAGCCGGCCGCGGTTGCGCAGAACGATTCAGCGCGAATTTGAAATAAGTAAAGTTATGGCATCGTCGCTAATGTAAAATAACGATTAATAAAAATTAATTGAACGATAACGCGTATGGAATATTATATTCATTTCCTATAAATTATCTATATTTTTCCTATCTAGAAGAGTGTGTTCATAAATAATCCTACGAAATTTAGTTTTATAATTCTATTTGCTTTTCACTTCGTAACGAATTTTACAGGTTTAGTAACTTTTTACATTTAAAATAACAAATGAAGGTAATCGTGAATTTCTAATACAGAAGGATTGTGTAGAACCGAAATTGTTCATTACTTTGCGCGGAATTATAAATTATGAATAGAAATGGTAAAAGTTGAGACACATTTTCTTTTACTGATTAGAATTGACAGCTTAGCTTCATTGTAAGCATTAGAATTATTTTATTAATAGAAATGTATTTTTCCAATCTTAAGCTTCTCACGATTTTACTAAAATCATAATCATAATAGAAGCAGAGGTGTATAACGTTTTAGATTAACCAACAAATAACCAACCATCATTATTTAAATATTAAAAGTATATATCCTTTAATCAATCAAATTTTACAGAATATTTTTCTTATTTACTAACGAAATATTAAAGATATTACATGAACTGTAGTATATAGGTTCGATAGTTTAAAAACTATCAAAACTTCAAATAATTTAATTGCAATATATTGAATACAAGGAAATTTAGAAGTGCCTCTGTTTAGTGTTAAAAATCGTTTACATTTACAAAATTAAAAATAATTAAATAATACCGGACAATGGGAACTGCAAAAATTTATTGTACAAACAATTATAAAATTCAGTAAATTATTTGTTTTTAAAGGACATCATCGATTTATCATCCGAAAAATTGATTAATCGTCAAAAGAACACATTTTACGTAATATCATTCAGATTTGTTATAAAAATTTTAATAAAATATTAAACCATCGAAAATATTGCCTAAATGTATAAAATTATTAAAAATTGTACACAATTTAATTGTAATTCATTAAATACCATGAAACTAAAAGTAATTCTATTTTGCGCCAAAACTTGACTGTATTTATTAATTAAAAAATAACTAAACAATGAAGGCTAATTGGTAATGCAATAAATTATTGCATAAAGAATTGAAATTTAAGGAATTGTGATGAACAAAGAGAAATAAGGAAATTATATATATATATATAAGGAAAGGGCAGCTTTCTGCACTTTTTTTTTCATTGACTCAACCACAGATAATATCGAAAAATCGAAGAGTACAAATAAATGATAAAAGCCATTAATTTAAGGATGCAAGAGTGATGCACGTTTATTCGGTAAAATAATGTACAAATAAATAGGTGTGGGTTTGGTTGAATACAATGCACTTCATCGATCTTACTCATTGTCTCCGCATGAAAACTCATACGTACATATACGTCACTACAGGTAAAATGAGTCCTGGTGAGAATCCAACCACATTGGATTTCAGTGCTTTAAGAGCGAGAGAGAAAGTCTTTCATTTGTTTTCTCTCTCGATTTCCCGAAGTCGTCCGAAACGCTGAGCTCATGTACACGCATCTTCTGCGGTAGTGTGCGTAGTGGTGGGGGGTGTTCTCGAGAACTCCGGTCCCCAATCTGGCATCAGAGCGCATACCATCACAAGGAAAACCCTGATGAGGAAGCAACCAAGGCAGCTGAGCACCTGCAACATATTGCCACTCATCAAGAAACTTAAAGTCCAACTCGCCGGTGGGTTCACTGGGATGACCAATTATCACCAGGATGTAATAACACAACGGACTGACGACCCACTTGAGACGCTCCGAGCAGACCTCAACATTACAGATTCCGAGGATTCAGCGGATGAGAAAATGCTGGTCAGTCCCACCGGCCAAGTTCAGGTAAACCCCAAACTGCCAGCAAAAAATAAAACAAAATACCTCACTAACATCCCCATCATGAAGAAAAATCTAAATCCAACCTCACTAGATAATACGCCCAACATCCCGGTGACCAATAGATACTCTGTCCTCGCTGCCTTCTCCCATGCCCCCGATACCAGCTCCAAACCGTCCACTCCAATCCACCCCCCTCAAAAAAACAAACATTCCCCCGCACCACTCAATATCAATTCCCGCCCCGACCAAAAACCCCCTCCATTATACATCTATAACTTTAACTCCAGTATATCGAAACTTGAAGCCGAGCTGTAGAATTCCTTCGAAAAAACCTACAGCATCAAGTACAATAAAAAAAACGTAAGACTCTAATTCGAAAAATTGGAGGATTACAAGAACTTTCAGGCAGAGCTAAGGAACCATAACCTCCTTTTCTATACCTTCTCCATAAAATCCGAAAGGACAATCCCAATGGTCCTAAAAGGACTACCCAATTGCACAGCGGAAGAGGTTATCGACCGCATTAAACAGCAGGGATTCCAACCCACCGACTGCAATAAAATAAACAACACCAATTCCTTCAAAATTAACTTCCCCCCGGAAACACCAATAGCAGATATTACCAGAATAAAATTTTTATTCAGTGCCAGGGTTTACTGGGAAAAATTCTTATCTAGGAAAATACACACCCAATGCTACCGTTGTCAAGCATTCGGGCATTCATCCACTAATTGCAATCTCCAACCCATCTGCGTGAAATGCGTTGATAAATATCCGATGGCAGAGTGCAAAAAGCCATATGAAGTCCCCCCCCCCCGATGCTAGAACTGTGGCGGACAGCACACTGCGAATTATTCGCAGTGCCCATCCCTCCTCAACTACCTCTCGAAAAGAGAGGCAAATCCCCACACCTTAAGGAAAGCAACTCCACCCCCCAAGACTGACCTCCTCACCTTCCCCACACTCCCAGTAGTCCCAACACCAGCCTGCAGCCTCATGCAGGCTAATCCTGCCACATACGCCCAAATCACAGCATCCCATACATACACTGCACCCTCCCCCCCGCAAATAACTCCCACCCCACTCAAGAACTACCCAACGGACCATTCTGACATCAACGACTTTACGCGCCTAACAACTGCAATTAAAGAACTAAATCAACTTACCGACGTTAAACAAATGATTTTCACAATAGAAAAATTCAACAACAGATTACGTACATGCACGACAAAACTTGAAAAGTTTAATGCCTTCTTATTTATCCTATCAGACTTAGATTAAAAAAAAATGGACGAATTCCCCAAGATCATGTTCTGGAACGCAGGTTCCATACTAAATAAAAGGAACGAGCTATTACTCATCCTCCACTCGCGAGAAATTCATATCCTCCTCGTTGCTGAAACTTGGTTAAAACCCTCACACACCTTCAACATTCCAGGATACACAATTCTTAGAAAAGACCGCGCGACGAAAGGTGGAGGAGTTGCCATCATAATACACCATTCTCTCGCCCATACAGAAATCAATACACATAACTCATTCCAACACGAAGTCCTCCTCATAAAACTCCACCAATCTAAACACATAATCGGCGTATTTTATTGCACGCCAAACATACAGCTTAACCCTAACGATTTAGACACCTGCTTTGGCTCCTCTACATTAATCGGCGGAGACTTTAATGTGAAACACAGCGCCTGGAACAACCCAAGGTCCAATAAATCCGGCGAAATACTCTATAATAACCTCCTCAGTTCTACCTACCGTCTGGTATTCCCCAACGACCTACCTGTCTACAACCGGGATGTCAACCCTGTACAATAGACTTATTTTTAACAAATATTTCAATAGCACTGGATTGCACCGTCACTGACGATTTCTCCTCTATACAGAGACCAATTCTACTTACTCTATCCGATAACAACCTGGCACTTCCCCTCTATTATCAAACAGACTGGGACAATATACCAAACTCAAACACATAAAATCCGTATAATCCACCGCCTTCACACTCCGGCAGATATTGACCTCGCAATAAAAAACACCACCTCCTTTATGCACTCCTCCACCCCAATAATCACAAACAAGAGAAATCCTACCTACTCCACTGATAATCATCTTGTCGCACTCATCCGGCTCAGGAGAAGAACTAGGAAAAAGTGGCAACAATCAGGAAACCACTCCTTATACCTTCAAATAAAAAACCTGTCCTCCAAAATAAACTCCAAAATAGCCCACCTCCGTAACTCCGAATGGGTACAACACCTCACCAAATTCAAAAAACCCGATCCTACCTTCTGGTCCACCTACAAAACCATCACCAACAAAAAACAATCCATCCCACCCCTGAAAATAAACGGGAACATAATTACCAACAACCTCACTAAAGCTAACATCCTAGCCGAATTTTTTTCACAGATGTACATAGCAGCCACCGACGCCTTTTCACCGCTTGAATCAAAAATCAACCTTTTTTACGATAACCTCACTAAAAATACTCCGCTTGAAAATAACAACTTTCCAGTCACACTTATTACACCAAGACTCATAGCCGGCTTCGTCAAAAACCTGAAAATCAAAAAAGCATGTGGACCTGATGGAATTTCAGCCCAGATGCTCCAAAACGCCTCCCCAAAGTTGATCCTCCAGCTGTACCACATCTACCGGTCGTGCATTAAAACATCCTACTTCCCAACCTCATGGAAAATAGCCAAGGTCATCCCCGTGCCAAAACCAGGCAAACAAAAAGACAACCACTGTAACTACAGGCCAATCAGCCTCCTCTCTATTCCAGGTAAGATCCTAGAAAAAACTATCCTCATCATACTTCAAGATCACATAAACAAATACAACATCATGACACCTGAACAATTTGGCTTCAGGCAGAGACACTCCACGGTACATCAAGTCGTTAGAATCACGTAGCAAATCGCACATGAATTAAACGTGAATCGGCATGTTGCCATGATTCTCCTAAACTTGGCAAAAGCGTTCGACCCTGTCTGACACCCAGCACTTCTTTACAAACTACACACTGTTGGTTTAAACCCCCAATTCATAAAAATAATACAGTCCTATCTCACCTCTCGTCAATTCTTCGTGCACGTTAACGGGGCCAAGTCAGACCCACATCTCATTCACGCCGGAGTTCCCCAAGGCTCCATTACATGTACATTAACGACATTCCTAAACACGACGGCTGTGCACTCGCCCTATACGCGGATGACACAGCTCTCTACTCCTCCTCATGGAACCTACATACCCTCCAAACGCGACTACAATCATATCTTGACTCGGTGCTAACTTTTTTCAGTAACTGGAAATTATCAGTCAACCCTACAAAAACTAAAGCCATCCTCTTCTCCCTAAAGAAAAATAACCAATTCAAATTACAAAACCATCTCCATATTGACAACCATCCCTTACCGTGGTCCACAACGGTCAAGTACTTGGAAGTCATCCTACATAATCGCCTCTCCTGGAAACCCACGGTACAGGACAGAACAAACAAAGCCATAAAAATCTCCTCCGCCCTACATGCAGTCATTAATAAAATATCACACATCAGTTTAAAACTACGCCTACTCATATACAAAGCTTGTATCAGGCCAGTCATCACAAACGGCGCTCATGCTTGGTGGTTCCCCACACACAACAAATATTCATTAAACACCCTCCACAAACGAACACAAAATAGAATATTAAAAATCATCACAGGCAAACCGACAAGATACTCCACAGAAGACCTCCTTAACGTAACTAATATCACCCACATGCACGAACATATAACAGGCTTAATAAATAAATACAAAGTCACACATCACCAAAATCCACTAATACAAATAACGGGGACATACGACATTAATCGTATCCCGTATAAAACAAAAATCCCAATACCCCTTTCACACTACAGCACAGCACAGCCAGCCATCGCTTCAAACAAGACTCAATAATCAAATTTATTCCCTACAGATCCAGCAAATACCCATCCAAGTTCGGAGGTTTTTTGAAAATTTTCCTCCCCTCACCTTATGCAATCAAGATCTACTTTATTCATTTCCATAGGTAACGCCACTCACATCTCTTAGCTGATAAGTCTGGACCACAGACAGGAGCGGCACAATAATCAATTCAAACAAAAAAAAAACACAGCATCGCTTCTCGGCCTATGGCTAAGATCAAAGTATAGTAAGCTTAATATCTGGTACTCTCCCCATAGGGGAGTCAGAATATAAGTTTGATTTTTGAGGATCGGCGGACGAAGGAGCTCGCTCCTCCCCCGCCGCGGGTCGAACCTGCTCTGCAGTGCCGCAGGACTCGGCCCTTACCAGTAGTTTCTCACATAATTCTTTTTACATTGTTTTATTTTATATATTCTGACTCCTCTCTTCTTCTTTTAAACTGTGTGCGGTGAAGTGTGTTTTCGCGAGTGAACAGTGGTGCGCGAGTGGTTCCTGCCTGGCTACAAGTGGTGGACGTTTGTTACGAGGTAAGAATTGGTCAATTTGCTGCATGAACTGGTGAAGGGTCAGTTTGCCCTGAGCAAACTCCTGGGAAATTTTTGAATTTTTGGTTGTCGCGGTCATTTCGTGCCCGCGGGACCGCCGGACCGCCGACGGACCTGCGCGGACGGTCCGAACAGCGGCAACAACATCAGCAGCGAGGGTGCCGACGCCGGAGAACCGTCCACCTGCCACGGCGTCGGCAGGCCGACCATCAGCCACCGGGGGGTCTTCGACAGCCTCCACCAGCCGGCACTCGGCGGGCAGACGGACCCCGCCGTCGGGGCAACGCCGGTCCGGGGAGAAGAGGGGGCAAGGGAGCGGGGGCCCCAACACCAGCAACCCCCGCTCCTCCACATCATCTGGAGGGGCCGCTCCAAGGGCCAAGGAAGGAGCGGCCAAACCGCCCCCCCCACCCGGACCCCAGAAGAGGACAACCCCGACGAGGACGGTGACACCCACCACCACCTATGCGGATGTCACCAAGGGGCCGTCACCCGTCCTGGTTGAGGCCGCTGCGGTGTCGCGCGCGGCCCGGGCTCTGCCCATTTTGCCCATGGTCGCGCAACCGACGGGGGATACAAGGACCAAGCTGTCCCCCAGGGGGGTGCCGACCACCTGCACCCCCCCTTCCACAACAACGGGAGCGACGGCGACCACCACCACGCCGTCGTGCAGCGGCCCAACCGGGACAATTACAACGACGACAACGACGACGACAGTCTGCGGCGGGCCGATCCCCACGGCGGCCGTAGTAACTAGTAACATCTACATAGGGGCGGCTATACTAACCGGGAGGTCGCCGGTGGGACTATCCATCTCCCCACCGGCCGCCCCGCCCGTTACCAGGGCGAGGGCGAGGAGGGCGTCTACAGAACCTCCCGAGGCCGCCCCAAAGAAGAGGAGGAGGGGGACCACACCAGGCCCGTCCCCCTCCAAATCACCGGCCGCCGGGGGTGAGGCATCACCACCGGCCGCAGACCGCTCCACCCCAAGGAGGAGGTCTCGGGCAACCTCACTTCCGCCCGAGTCCAGGAGCAGAAGAGAGGGGCTGCGCCCAAGGAACATCGTGGGAGCAGCCGGGGTCCCCGCACTCACCAAAGGGGGCCCCAGGGGTGGAGCCGAAACCCAAAGGTAGGGCGGCCGCGAGGGTCCACAAATCCCCCTCGCTCAGCCCCCTACCAACCATAAGGGAGTCGTCGTCGGAGTCAGACGAGTGCCGAGCGGAAGAGGATTGGAGCACCGTCCGAGCACCTAGAAGGAAGAGCGGCAGGAGGAGGGTTGGGCGGCTGGAGGACACTCCGTCGCCCAGGGTCGTACCGGAGAGGAAGCGGCCGTCGCCTAACCAAGTCGTTAAGGAGTCGAAGAGGAGGACACCGCCGGCGCCAATCCGAGTGGCGCGCCACGGTGGGAGGAGGTGACGGACCTCGGCGGGGGCCCGAAGTAATAGACGATAAAATTATTAATTTTAAAGTTAAGCTAGTGACGGATCGGGCGACAAGCCCGATTAGATTTATGACGCCGAGCGGTACCGGTGAGTGTTTAGCAAGTGCTGTGTCCAGTCTCCCCGGGCTAAACCGGGGTGTGCAAAATTCTAATAAGTGCATCTGTGGAGCGGCGGGAAACAACCCCGCCAGCAATAATAGTAGATACGCGGGAAGGAGCCGAAACCCCACGTCGAGGGTATTCTCCCGCGTCGCGGAGTCAAGGGCCGCGTCGACGTCGCGGAGGGGAGGCAATACTGCCGAACCCGAAGCTGTCGATGTAGACGCCCAGCCCGTCGCCACTCGGAGCCCTTCCCAGGTAGGGACCGGGTCGCGCCGGGGCGGGCTAGCGGGCCCGCGTTACTCCAGACCGCGTCGAGGTGGTCTGCCCACATCGGTACCCCCGCCGCGATCGACTAGCGCCACATGCGTCCCCCGTGAAAGCGATCGTCACGAGGAACTGCCCGGCACTGCCCGGTCTTTTGGGCCCGCTCAGGGGTCCAGGGCCGCCGCAGCTGCCATCAGGGCACAACTCGTGGCGATGGCGGAAGCGGTGGAGACGCCCGAACAACTAGAAGACCTTGCCACTGAGGTGGCAAGGTTCTTCGGTGGCAAGATCGCCGCGGGAGCCGATGAGGCAACATCGACCGCCTCAAACGCGAGACTCGGTCGGCAGAGGGCGACGGCGAGCAGACGGGACCGTCGTCCCGGTATGGGTCTCCAATCGCGAGAGACCGGAGCCCCGGAAAGTGGAACGGGACGGGTGGAGGAGGCAACTCGCCTCCAACGCCTGTTCAGAGCGGACCGAAAGCGCGCAGTCCAGGAGGTGCTTCAGAGCCCTCCTGAGCACTGCCAAGTGCCTATGGATGTAGTCCATAGGCACTTCACGAACATCTATACGCGACGTGTCCCCTCTGGACAGGTGCCTTTGGCTCAGTACGAGGCCCCTATTGAGGGCTCTAATGAGCGCCTGGTGTCCGACCTGACCCAGGTCGAGGTAGCCCGTCGGCTCGGGAGGATGAAAAAGTCCTCTCCGGGTCCAGACGGCCTCACCTATCTCGACTTGCGACGGAAGGACCCAGGTTGCATCCTTTTAACGGCGACCTTCAACGCCTGCCGCCGTACTGAGCACGTCTCGGAAAGCTGGAAGGGGTCATCCACCATTCTTGTATACAAGAAGGGGGACCGGGATGACCTCGCGAATTGGAGGCCCATAGCGTTGGGAGACGTAATCCCAAAACTGTTCGCGGCCGTCCTCGCCGACCGAATCTCGCGTTGGGCCGTAGAAAACCAACGGCTTTCCCAGGCCCAAAAGGGCTTCCTGCCGCACGAGGGGTGCCACGAGCACAACTTCGTGCTGCAGGAAATCCTGGAGGACGCGGAAAGGAGCAAACGCGAAGTGGTGGTGGCGTGGTTGGACCTTTCCAACGCGTTTGGATCGATCCCCCACTCCATTATCACGGACTCGCTGGTCCGCACCGGCGTACCCCGCTCCCTCCTGAACCTCGTCAGCAACCTGTATACAGGTTGTTGGACGAAGGTAAGGACTTCGAGCGGCTATACGGGGCGGATCAGCATGGAATCCGGAGTCAGGCAGGGGAGCCCACTCTCACCAATATTGTTCGACCTGGCGATCGAGCCGTTGGTCCACATGGCCAGCGTCTCGGGAGTCGGGTACGACGTATTGGGGCAAGAGGTGACAGCCCTGGCCTACGCTGACGACATAGCTGTCGTCACGAAAACTCCGGAGGACATGCAAGGGCTGCTGTGTGCAGCCGAGGAAGTGGCAGCAGCTCTCGGCCTGTCCTTCAACCCGAGTAAGTGTGCAACCCTGCACATTACAAAGGTTGGAGGAGTGGCCGAGACTCAGTTCACCCTCGGAGGAGTACTCGTTCCCCCCTTGAAGCGAGGTGAGTCATATGACCACCTCGGGGTCGCGACGGGAGTTCGCGTCGACCCGACCCCACTTCCAACCATCGAAGGCCTGCTTCGGGATTTGCACAGGCTAGACACCTCTCTGTTGGCTCCGTGGCAGA